>AUWJ02018260.1:0-22420 GCA_000468175.2 Phytophthora cryptogea
CGACGCCGATAGTGCGAGATCAACCGAAAACAGCTCGGTGATAGCAGATTTCGCGGATGCTGAGTTAACCTCAGGGCGGCAGTCGTCCCGACTAGCAGCGTTTCTTCGAAAACCATTTCGTCGTGGTGACGGGTTTGATGGAGGAAGGTGGGAACTTCGCATGGGCATTGTGCCTGCTTCTCCGCGCACAGAAATTGCACTCGAGTCGCCTTCCAAGGTATGGTGTACATAGCTCTTCTTGATTTCGACCTGGCGAGGATACTTACTTTTCTTTTTCTGTTGCTGCTTGACAGGCGGCAATACATGTACGATGGCGAGTGCACGCTAGTGCGTTATCGTACCATTTGCAATTCTCTCGAGACTGGACGATGAAGGTGTGGAAGAACTGGTCAGGTCGACCAAGACGATCGAGCGACAGCGAACGTGAGCTGGTGACGATGATTTTCGGTCTCGACTACTCGAAAAGTTACGTGGTGCGTGTCCGCTACGAGTTCGGCGCTTCTCATGGTCCGAGTGAATGGAGCTCCCCAAGCACCCCAATTTCAACAATCAGCCACGTGGATGCCATGCACCATCGAATCGTGCAGCCCAGAGCCCAGCGACGATGAGCTACAGTTGTGAACCTCTGATCTGCAAATACTTTGTGTGTATACGTCGTAGGTATCAAACCTATAGAGCACCTTTCCGTTACAGCAACACCAAAGCTGCCCTCCTTAATCTGTGACATGATACGTGGGTAAAACCCTTCCAAATCTGTTCATCACCTTGTTCAAGTTTTTAACAATTCCCGTCTCGTCTGCCGTCTTCCTCGCTCCCCATTGGTCAGTCGACGTCACACATATTTTTACTTACGAAATACTAGAAGCCAGCGTCCGCTATTTTATTTATTCGCCTTGGCCATGCTGGAGGGCGCGCTCAAGTCGTGGATCGCCCACTTCCTGGGCCAGTACGTGGAGAGCCACACGGTGAACGTCTCTGCCAAGCTGTGGCAGTCATCGGAGCGCCTCAAGCTCGAGAACTTGACGCTCAAGAGCAGCGTCGTGCCCAGTTGGCTGCCCTTCCGCCTGAAAACGGGCTTTATCGGCCTCTTTGAAGCGGATTTGCCCATCTCCGCCATCTTCGGCAATGCGTCGGCCAAGATCAAGTTCCAGGACGTGCTGCTGGTGCTGGCGCCGCTGCAACACGACGACGACGAAGTGCAGGACGAAGTTTCGGCTCTGGTGGACCACAAGATGCACAGGCTGGAGCAGGACCTACAGGACCGATGGAACGGCCCTCAAGTACCAGAGTACACGGTACCCCACGAGAGCGAGGGGTACTTTGGCACGGACGGCTGGATAGGACGCACCATGACGAAACTCATTGACAATTTACAAGTCGACATCAGGAACTTGCACATTCGAGTGGAGGGCACGTGGTTCCCTTCTGGACCGATGAGGAGTCCACCGACGTCCAGGAGCAGTAATACGGAGAAACACAGGACGGAAGGCGTCAAATTCGCCGTCGGGATCACGCTCGGAGCGCTGTCAGCCGTCACGACCCCCAGTAATTGGAGAGTGGGGGGTTTCGACGACAAGGAGGAGCATGCAGAGGAGAAGAACCATTTGGTGTTCAAGCTCATTAATGCCATTGATCTGTCAGCGTACGTGGACCCCAACGCGCTCCATTTTATCCACTCGAGAGTACATCCGAAGGTGCTGCAGTCAACGTTGTCGAGGTTGAAGGAGATGGGGTCCAGGTCGGCCAAAGCGGACTGGTGGAACGCAGAGGAAAGCATGCATGCGCACAGATTTTTGGTCGCGCCGATTAATGTAGCGCTGAAGTTGACGATGAACACGGCGGCGCAGCATGCACAGACAGATGATCCGCGATATGATGCGGTGTTTCATTTGTCGAGGATATGGATGACGCTCGATGAAGAACAGTTATCCGTGCTGAACCTGATTATTGACTCGTTCTCGGGGCACGAGAAGTGGCGAGTTATGGTTGCAGAACAGGTCAAGGCATCGGAGCGCCACACTGCGAGCAATGAGGCCACGATGGTCGAGCTAGCAGAACACTATTTAGCGCTTTGGAACCAGATTATGGCGATGAAAGGCGAAGGAATGGATGCGTTACGGAAAAGTGAGGCGTGGACAAAGGCAAATAAGATAGAGCAGCAACTTCCGTACGAGGTCGTGGTATCAATTCGAAATCGCTTGGGGCTGGAAAAGGTAAAGGGAATGGAAGTTCCGTACCCTAGTACTCTGTACGAAGTAGGTGACGCCATGGGTGTCCCGCTCCCGGAGATCAGCGTGCCGTTTCCAGCAGGTCCAACTGGACTTTTATTTGATTTACTGCCATCCGGTGATGTTGCGATTAAGCGATGTGCTGATAAAAGCCCTGCTGCTTCGAAGGACATTGTCAAGCCTGGGCTACTATTGATTAAGGTGGACGACCAGCCGCTGCGCTCACTGTTTAAATTCAAATCGGGGCTGGATGTGGAATTAGCGATTGACTCCATGCCAGGAACGAAGGTGTTGACATTCCGCCACCCATTGGTGACGTCTCTCGAGGTTACCCCCTCTCGTGCTGTTGCCCAAGTTTCGTTTAGCTCTGATCAGCTCAAATTCTGCCTCGTTCGTGCTTTCCAGAAACAAGTAATCACGGAAGTGATGGTGGATCGCCCAAACGTATCGATTATTGGATTTGGTCCGAGCTTGTTCTCATACCACCTTTACGAAATTGCGGTGGGGGATTTTTACATTCAAAGTATGTCGCGCGAGAGTGATTTAGGCAATCATTGTATTGCATCTAGCATATGCAGGCCTGTGGATGATTTCGCTGATGACGATGTACGCACCCAGGCACTTCAATTCAGCATGAACTATCTCTATGATGCTCACCCTGACGCCCGTCCAGGAGATGTCAGCACGTACGGATCGAAAATTTCCTTGTCAATCGGCAATTCTATCGCAGTTTTTGATGAAGCAAAAATGACTGCACTCCTAGGTGAGTGGCACGACTGGGTTGGAGCGATTTCAAGCGACTACTCTTCTGAATTGAATCCCCGTAGTGGTCCTCGAACAAATGTTGACCCAGCCCCGACGTCACAGTCCATTAACTCCCAATTGGTGTCGTCATACGCATCGACAAGTCCCGCCAATACCGTACTTGGGGACGAAGTGTATCCGCCAGTTGAAACTAGCAGCTACTCGTATGAACTTAAAGTTGACCTGCTACATCTGTTTGTCAGCGCTCCTGAAGCACCAACTGTACCTGCCAAGATCTCCAACGAACCTTCCTATCGAGCACTGCTGAAACAGCTCGTTGGTGATGAACCAGGTGGACCTCCGGCAATTCCGGATTGGGCAAGAGCAGCGCATGCAATTGTGGTGATGCAGCGATTTATTCGAGGCGCTATTGTCCGCAAGCGGAAAATGGTCCGTTTGGCGTTGGCGAGGAATCGTTGGGTATATTACCAAGGCAGCGAGATGATGGGTTGGCTGTATACTCGAGACGACTCCCTCGCATTTCGACGTTGGCGGCGCTCATGGTGTCACCTCGACGAGGACGGCAATTTCTCGATGCATAGCAATGGCTCGGGTGCGGATGTACTTGATGAATTCAGTTTGTTAGGGTGTAAAGTGATCATGCTGCCATACGCTTCTGGAGGTCCGTGGGGCTTTCAGAGTGGCATACCAGTAGACGCTCTTGAAATCACGACTCGTTCTGGCACTCTTCGTAAAGTGCTCAGCTCCGACAATCTGATGGAACTGAAGAAGTGGAAGCAGAGCATTGAATCCAGCGCTAGAATTGCAGCAAAGCGTTCGCTTAGTGACGATGTTGAAGACGAAGAGTCTATGTATGACTCTGCAGCAAAAGAAGACAATTACCCGATGGAAGAGGACCCCTCTCAGTTTTGCAAATCGGAACAGTGGAACATTTCAGATTTGGATGAGCTTCTGCTAGGAGGTTTTTCAAGCATCTACCGACCAGCTGCCACTTTGAAAGAAGAGCAGTCATCGTGGATATCCCTGAGCATTAGCAGCGTCAATTTTATTGTGGACGTGCATCGCGTTTCGGAGCCAGACTGTTCCGCGTTCGCGATGTATCTGGGTTTAAAGGATTTTACAGCATTGGACCATCGACAGTCATCAGAATATGGCATTTTGCATGTTGGCGACAAATTTCTCAGCCTGAAAAACGGCAAATTGACTCCCGGAAAGATGCGAGCGGATCATCTGAATAATGGCCCTTTCCTCGTGTTGCGACTATCGTACCGGGGTGCTCGGGCTACGTCAGATTGTTTTGTGATACAAAGTGGGGCTCATGCAGACCTTACCATATCAGGATGGGTGATGCCGCTCACTTTGACACAGATTTTATTTGAGGTGATAGAGGTTTTGGATGTCCTTTGGACCGATAGGACAGAAGGCAGCGCAGCTCGTGCGTACCCACCAGAGCCAGCAAGCGCTGCTGCCTGGAAAGAAGTACCGGAACTTGCAATCCAGATCCGTGCTCCAATTTTGGAGGCATACCTTGAGGATTCCCACTGTGTGGCCAAACTGACTATCGAGGATAGCTCGTGCTCGTACCGCGCTGATCCAGGAGTCGAGAATTTTAAACTGCACCTGGGACCCACTGCGTTGTTTGTGCTTACGGAGGATGTTGCGCTTCGACTCGTGCAAGTTGACAAACTTTGGATTAGCTTTGATCTCCGACTGCATCGACAAACGGATTCGGCCGTTGGGGGATGCGATTTGTGCGCAGACGATTCACCAAAGAGGCCTGTGTGTCACCGGTCTGTCAACATTTCGATAGGTCAGGTCAAGCTTGAAGCTGACCGAAGGCTAGAGTTACTCTTCGCGCTGTTGGAAGCACTTACATACAGCGAGACGCCTGCGGAAGCGGAAGTCGATGTGGATTTTGATAGCACTAACGAGGAAAAGGCCATGGATAGCGATAGGGATGGTCTTGACAGGCGAGAATATGATGTCAGCTTCCTTGGAGATGGACACTTTTCTCAAACCGAGCGACTGCAGTCAATGCAGCTCAGCCTTCAAGACCAGGATTCGCTGGAGCTGCGTCCGATGTACGCGACTGGTTTCAGCCGTCCGTACGCTTCACCATCCGGCCGTAGTCGAATGTCGACTGCAACCTCTGTTGGATTGAACTACGGGCTTCAAGACATCGGCAGAGAAAGGTCAAAGCGTCAGCCAAAGGTGTCTGCATTCATCCCATTGCTGAATTACCAGTCTCTAGTTGGGATTTCATCGGCGCCTCTAGAGCGCCAGGTCTCATCTTCGAGATCTATTTTTCGTACGCGATTGCGAATTGGAAGAATTCATGACCGCTTATCTATCACGTGCTACTCCGTGGTGTTTGAGGTGATCAAGAGAAGCTTGTCTGTGGTTTCGTTGGATACGTATATTCCGGTGATGAATTTCTCTGTGAGTGATATGAAGATGCAGTGTGTGACCCGAACGGAATTCTCAACAGATTACGTCGTGGATGCCAGTGTTGAAATATCTGCACGATACTATAACACCTCGCTGGCAGACTGGGAACCCTTTATCGAACCCTGGAGAGCGTATGCGAAGGCGAGAAGTAAAGGGGGCGAAGATGGCACGACTATGCAGCTAAGCGCGCTGCAGCGTCTTAACGTAAACTGTACGGACTCGCTTATTCGATTGCTATCTAGCATTGCTAAAAACCGCCGCAAGCAGGACTTCATTGTGGAAAAGCGTACCCTTGCTGCAGTGGCCGCTGATGGGGAAGCCAAAAAAGAGGATGGGCGTGTATGTGTGCTCAACAATCTTGGTGTCCCAATTCGCCTTGCCAATTTGAACACATCACACGCAGGAACACTCCATGTTGATGTAAGAGATGGATGGTCATTCCCTGGCTACTCTCGATTCCATAATGTTCGTGTTTCAGTGGTGTTGCTTCCCTGGTGGCACCCTCGCGAAATGCAGGCCGTGGAAAACTTTCGGCATAAATTTTCATTGCCTTATGGCGGAGCCCAGTCTGGTGTTACGCCGATTTTAAGAATCGACGTGCTGACAACTGATGAACGAAAGCGCAACTACGTGTTCGATCATGTCACGAACAAGTACGTGGAGGTTGAAGTTGACGATGAGGACGATTTCATGGACATACCTGCAGCTCAGTGCATAAACCCACCTAACACGCAGCAGCGTATAGGCCGTGGAGACAGCACTAACACTAACACTTCTCAACGGACAAGGTGGTCTTCGGTTGGATCAGCAGAAATCAATCTGGCTGGTAATGTCATGGCGTCGCTAGACCCCAACCGGATGAAGCTCAATCGATGGTATCGTCTGCACGACTTGCGAGGGAACGTTACTGGGGAGATCTTTGTCGGTCTGCAATTTGTGCCGGACTTGAACAATCCCGTCCAGCGTACAAGGATTAATGAACCGCAGCAAGTGAAAGATGGTCAGTTCTTGGTTTTCGATCCTCTGAAGATTGTTACAGCTAACGCCAGTAACTCAGCAAACGAGTGCAAAGATCATGCCATGCTGTCGGATGGCTTACGAGGAAGTTATATCCCGCCTTTGGCCCTGGAAGTCTTGATTGGTTCATCACGAATGAGTTTAATGTGTCCTCTCCGACGTGCCGGAAAGTTTCTGATTCAAGGTGAAAAGGTGTTGGCAGAAGTTAAGGTCGCACAACGAGATGAGTCTCGCCGGGTGCTGTTGCTTAGCTCACCGGTTCAGCTGAAAAATGGTTTGTATAGTTCCAGACTTGCTTTTGTTCGCTTTCGATACGATTCATTATGCTGACTCATTCCTTAATGTATGGACAGACACAAGCATTGATATGGAACTGTGGACCTGTCGCACGCGACTAGCGCCGGGCGAGGTAAGTGTGCTGGTTTCGCCACTGAAATTTCTTCACTCGCTCACACTAACAGTATTTTTCACTGACTGGTTTCCTTGTTGCACAGAGTGGTGCGCTTCCTCGCACGGGAAAGCTGATGACGTTGACTACAAGCAACAAAATGTCTGTTCCAATTAGCGCGATGTTTGGCGAGGAGAAGGACTCCATCGTCGTTAAAGTGGATGGGTGCAAACCCACTGTTGTGGCGGATTTGAACAAACTAGCTGCAGGTTCCACCATATTAACCCTGGAGGCGGAAGATGCTGAAGGGTTGGGCTATTGCCTTTATGTGAACATTACATCCCACATGCGCAAGGTGTACCGGGAGGAGCACCAGGGAATGATCACTCGTGGAAACACAAATCAGGACGGCGAGCTGCAGACGTACGCGACGAAGTACCAGATATCCCTGCACTCTTGTCTAATGTTTGAGAACACCTTGCCAATCCGCGTGCAGTACAAGATCGTTGCAAGTGGATTAACGGAGGGGATAGTTCGAACAGGCACTCTCTCTCCAGGTGAAGAAGTTCCAATCCATGATTTTCAGCTGGATGCGCGGTTGATGCTGCGACTACCTGAAATGGACTCAATCTGGAGTCGTCCGATCAACCTAGGCGATTGTATCTATCGAGAGGGCATGGGTAAATCGATCAAGTCGATGCTGGGTGCAATCGGTGCCTGGGAGTCAGTGGTGGAGTTTCTCCCGTCTCCACAGAGTCCTGGTATAGCGTTCAAAGAGGGTGATGTCTCTTCGAATAAGATTACCACTCGTATTGACTACACAGCGGCAGATGATGGAAGTCCGCGAATTGTACTCTTCTGTTCTCTGTGGGTGTACAACCAGTCGCATGTGCAGACACTGTTGTTTCGTTGCGCAGATAACCCAGATGCGCCTACTTTGTTTGTACCTCAGCTCGTTCCTCAGCGCCCCGTACCACGCTTGATGGATTGTCCTGGCCAAGTATTTGAGATAGGCACAATTATTGACACGGAGGTATCTCGTTGGTCGGACAAAATCCATTCAACGGTTGTGGGTGTACAAGAGCCCATAAGCCTGAGGTTTGGAAGTAAATTGGGGCCCAAGACGCGGAATGAGCTTGGAATTTCCATCCAGCGACCGCTGGGCCAGTTCCATCGGACTACGCAAGTGATAATTACTTCACACTTCATTTTTGTCAACAAGACTCGGGCAGCGTTCAAGGTGTCGCAGTACATGAAGACAAGCGATCGAGTTGTAGAGCTGCCTGCAATGACTGGAAAAGGAATTCCATCGACTCATCACTTTGATTTTGATGCGACGACAAGTTTGACGAATCGACGAGTATACTTGCGGATGGATCATCATGGAGCCGAATGGAGTGGACCGTTTGCGGTGGACGAGGAAAACGAGTTTTCTCTCAAGCTGAATGGTTCAGTTATGGAAGCTTGGAGAGATGGAAGTGGTTCGTCTTACAAGCATGAGGGATTCCGGCGGAGTGTTGCGGAAATGCATCGCGTGAAAGTCCGAATCAGTAACATGGGCCCGAGCATGGTTGTTACGCTTTTGCGAGACAGCCCACCAATGTATATAATTCGCAACGAGTCCAGCTCGGACGTTTATGTCAGTCAGGTACATTGCTCGGACGAGACGGTGGTTATTCGCAGCAAAGAGTTCATTCCGTTCGCGTGGGTGAAGCCCGATGGGCCTTGGTAAGTTTGTATCTCAGGAAAAGATTATCTTGTTCTCCTCTATCCTTACGATGCTAATTGGTGTTGCCTTTGTGGGTTTGTAGGCGTGTGGCTTGTCGGACTGGAAGTGTTCTAGGTCACCACGAAATGATTTCTCGAAATTACGGCGTTTATGATTTCGCGAATCTGGATCGGGAGCGAAATATTGATGCTTTACGTTACAGAATGTTCGGAAGCAAGTCAAAAACTGTGTCGGGTGATATTGTCGTCGACCGTGCTTCTCGTGTATTGGTATTCCGTGATTATAACCCTGACATACCACCAAGTTACATCTTGGAAGTGAAGATCATTGCGGCGCGTTTGCGCAACGAGTTCTCCTTAAAACCGGACTCGACTGCTGAGCTCATTGCAGAAACTGATAATCATGGGGTAAGGCGAGAGACTTGTTGAGTACCTTTCCATTTTGACCACATTCTAACCGTCTCTTCGTTTGACAATTGTACAGGCAAAGGCAACAGAATCCAAAGAACTGAAGACTGCGCATGTGTATCGCTTTGATTCTGACCTAGAGTTTGCATGTGACACACGACCGAAGAAGCTCACTCTTAACTTCTACGAAACACAAGGAGACCAAGACGATGAAATACGTGATATGAACTCGTCCTCCATTGGCATTGATGGCGAAAGCTACTTCAGTAGTAACCGCGCCAGAACTGGCGATAGCTCCGCAGAGTTTGCACTGGATGCCACGGAACTAGCAGACCCCGGAAGTCCTAGGACCGGTGAAAACTCGACTTCGTTTGAAATGATGTACACACCTGGAGCGTCCCCGGTTCGACGGTGCCGACCCTTGTCGGGTAATATTTCTTCCGACAGCATGGTGTCGCTGCCGCGAAACCAAGGATTCTACCGTAACGACAGTGATCTTTCATACATGGATGCAGGCCTGCAGCTGAGTGATGTCGGGCGTGTAAGCGATTCGTACGCAAGTTCAGAGCAGTCGGACGAGGGAGCGAATCGTAAAAGGGGGCATGGGGGTGGTGCGGCAGGCATTGTCGAGATCAAGATTCCGAAGAAAGCCTGGACAAAGTTGGGTGTCGGAGCAAAGCGATCTATTGCTCTCTCCTACAACACGGCAGAGCAGGCGCGTCGGTCGTTGGGTCGGGTTGAAGGTCATTGGTGGGAAATGCGAGACCCGGAGACTGGTGATTTAGTGGGCGAGGTCCTCGTGGCACTGAAGTTCCGCACGTCAGTTCGTGAGCACATTCAACCCACGGACATTTACAACGTGAGCGTGATAATCCCGAGCATTGGATTATCGTTCCTTCACAACGCAAACTCCAACATGGTGGAAGTTGCCTATCTGTCGATGCAGCGTCTCGGTTTATTGTACTCATGTGCGGGCAGCTGTAGCGAGGTGGTATTTTCGCTCGGCAACTTACAAATGGACAACCAAATGGAGCGCGAAGTGGTGCTTGGTCCTAAGGTGCATCAAGTGAAAGAGGGCGTGTCGGTCCGGTTGCGTGATCGTTGGCGAAGTTTCATGAATTACCGCTACCGTGGCATTTTTGAGGAGCTAGACACGAATAGTTTGAGTGTCATTCAATTCCGTATGCTGTGGAATTCGAGCTGCCACGCTGGGGAGTTTACGCACTACGAGCTCATCGAGCTGATCATGCAGGAACTAGAGGTGTCGACAGACGAAAAGTTTGTTGTCAACCTTATCAGCGTTTTCCAAGGTTTGGAAGGACTTACTAGCCACCACACGTTTGAAGAGATTGTGAACACGCAACTGGACTATGCTGGCGTGCTGAATAACGGCGCTGTTGTGCCTGTGCCTGGAGCTGATGAACGGAGCGTCGTTGCTGGTGCCGGAGGCAGCGGTGGCACAACTGCTGTTGGAGGAACCGAACCGAGCGGTGTGTATATCGAAGAGCTGGCAATTGAAGCTATCCGTATCAAATTCTCGATGGAGCTTCACGGTGGGCGGTATATCAAGACTCTGGGGCCTTCCGGTCGGCGACTTGCCGTGTACCTTCCCGAGTCGAACGTGAAGGATTTCCGTTTGTATCTGACAAAATTGTCATTTACGCATCTGTACGAGCCCCAGGCCAACGTGGTCGAGAAGGTGACGCGACGATATTCGCAGCAGGCCGTCATCCTCGTTCTGAGTGGACTGCACACGGTGTCCGTGTACGCGAATCCGTTCCGTATCGTGTACCGTTTGGGCCACGGTGTCGTGGAGCTCGTACGTCTACCCGCGCGTGGCTTAGCTTCTGGCAGCCCTCTGGAACTTATCAGCGGCGCCTACTTGGGTGTTCGCTCATTGGCCATGAACACGATCAGTGCCAGTTACGAGATCGTCGCAGGTGCGACTGGTATCCTTGGTGCTGTGCTGACACCGTTTGTACCTGACAGCAGACGCAAAGCTTTTGAAGAAGACCTAGTTGCTTTCCAACGTGCTGTGATCGAAGAAGTGGATGCGTTCGATGCTGCCGAGGAGCGCACGATGACCAAGTTGATCGTGCGAAAGCCACGCGAGTTTGACGCTGGTGGAGTCGGTTTACTGACGGTGTATGGCCCTGGCTCCGTGCCGCTGGAAGAGCAAGAGCGCATCGACCACAAGGCTGTTGTGCTGCTGCAGTTTTGGTGGCGTCGGCGACGGCGAGCGAGGCTGCTTCTTGCAGAGGCCCGTCGTCTCCGACCCCAGCCTGAGGATGCAGATCGTGTGTTTGGCTCGAACCAGTGTATCGTTCAGTAAGAAGCTCCAAGTGATGAAGCCAAGGAAAACAATCATCCAGCGTGGAGATCGACCTTGCGATATCGCTGCTTGTATAGTAGTGGCAAGGCTCAAGAGCCTGTAGAATACTGCAGTGAGCGAGCAAGGCGATGCCGTTTTTGTTATTTATTATCAGCAATGCTGAACAAATACTTGTTTCTCTTTGTGGTTCCTTTGTGTTGACAAAATGACGCAGCACCACTTGACCAGGACAACAAACTCAGAGCTTCAACATGGTGAAAAGCACTTTTGCAGTCGACTAGGGTACAGTAACTCTCTTGTCTCCCGCTTCAACCACACATCTGCCATCTCACGCAATCGGCACTTTGATCACATATATGTAACGGACCATTTGCACTTGCAACGGCCGCCGCATTCCTCTTTTTACTCACTCGACTTCACTACTCAATGCGAAGCTTTCGACTCACGTACGATCGATGGCTGCGGGATTCGCCGCTGCTGACGAAAGGCGTCACGTCCGCCATCCTCTTCGGCATTGGCGACCGAATCGCCCAACGGGTCGAAAGCGACGATGAAAATGTTCAAGACCACAACGGACTGCAGCGGACAGCACGGATGATGGTGTGGGGCGGTCTCCTGTTCGCCCCCGTGGGTCACACATGGTACAACTTCCTCGAGAAAGCTGTTCGAGGCAAAGGCTCCGCTGCCATCGTCAAGAAAATCGCCGCGGACCAATTGGTCTTTTCACCGCCATTGTCCTTGGCGTTCTTCACGTACGCCGGGTGTTCAGAGGGCAACCCATTGCGTGAAACAGTGAACTCTGCAATGACCAAACTACCACCGACGCTCGCAGTGAATTGGACGGTGTGGCCGCTCGTACACGTGTGCACATTCGGTTTTGTGCCGCTGCAGTACCGAATTCTCTTCATCAACTTTGTGAACATCGGCTGGTCGGCATTTCTCTCCCGAATGGCCAACAAGGACGGAAACCTGTCGAACACTAAGAAGCTCCACGACTTCTTGGCGCAGATGGAGGACTCGGATGAGGCAGCAGCTTGAAACACTTGCCGTTTTTAGTCCGGGATAGTCCATCAAAATGGTCTTGTTAAACGAAAAAAGTCCGCTTTGATGGTCGAGTCGACAAGGTCTCTGCTAACCGCACACTCGTGAATATGCGGCGTATTGGGCAATTCTACCATTATTGGCTGCATGAAGCTCCTCTATTGACCAAGGCGTTGACGGCCGCCACTTTATCTGGTGTCGGGGACCGAATTGCTCAACGAATTGAGGCGACGAACGCCCCGACCACCAATTCCGAATCCGGCACCAACGCCGGACTCGTGAGTGCAAGCACCGCTCGAACATTGCGCATGGTGGTCTGGGGCGGCTTGTTCACGGCCCCCATCATGCACACGTGGTTCCATTTCATCGAGAAAGTGGTCCCAGGGACCGGCAAAGTGGCGGTGGCCAAGAAAGTGGCGGCCGACATGATCCTCGTGGCGCCGGCCATGGCCCTCGGCTTCTTCACGGTGACCAAGAGTTTGGAGGGCGAGCGACTGCGCGACGCGTTCGAGGTGGCCAAGGACAAGTTGCAGCCGACGCTGAGCATGAACTACAAGATCTGGCCGCTCGCTAACCTGATGGTCTTCACGCTCGTGCCATTCCAGTACCGCACGCCGTTCGTCAACTGCGTGAGTTTGGGCTGGTCGACGTTCTTGTCCGGCATGGCCAGCAAGAAGGCCAAGGACGTTCCTGTCATTACAGGGTAGAGAGATAGCGCTTGTGGTCATTGTGAATCGAACAGCTTTGGTGAAAGGCTTCTGTTCCTCTGCTTAAGTTGGTTGTGATTAAAGAGGAATCGCGCTTGGAGGCACTGAAGGCTTGGGAGCTCCTGCTCCAAACGACAAGTTCGGCGGCTCGTGGCTGGCCATTTCGGACAGGAAGGTCGACCACACGAGACTCACGCAGTGTGTGAGTGGGGTGCGGTAGTGCAGAGGTACGAGACCGAAGATAATGGCGTTCGCTGCCGGCCAGAGCATATAGTCTGCCAACAGCGTCGGAGGAAGCTTCGCCTTGGCTACCTCGAACGACTCGTGGAGCGGTTCGCCCTCCATGCACTTGGTGACGGTGAAGAAGGTCAGCGAGGTGCTTGGTGCGATGATCATCATGTCGGCCGCGACTTTCTTGGCGACGACGAGCTTGCCCGTGCCTGGGATCACTCTCTCGATGACATGGAACCACGTGTGCATGATCGGCGCGGCGAAGAGGCCTCCCCAGACCATCATCCGCAGCGTTCGAGCGGTGCTGGTACTCACGAACTTGGCCTCGTGCTCAGCGTGGCGCTCACTCGACGGTTCTCCCAAAAGTCCGCTACCCGGCAACGCCTCGGTCTCGAGCTTCTGCGCGATGCGGTCGCCCGTACCAAACAGCGTGCCGGCCGTCACGATCTTGGTCAGTAGCGGAGCTTCATGCAGCCAGAAGTGGTAGAGCTCTCTGATGCGTCGCATTCGACTCGAGTGAGATGATCGGAGACCGTTGCAAGGCTGGACAAAGGGAAGTGCCGTCGGCGGTTCAGGTGTCGGGCGCACCACGGTGTTGATGTGGACTCTTGGCACTACAAATAGCGTCATGAACTGTGAACAGACCACTACACTCGTAAGGCAAATCTACGGCAGCCACATGGACAGCAGCTCACCTAAACGACAGACACGTCAAGCTCGTGTCTTTGCCGAGGGCATGCGCAATACCGTCGGGATCCATTGCTGTGGAGTCACTTTCGCTTTGACGCCCTAGCTGAACGATGGTGCGTCGTCTGGGTCAGATCTACCACTACTGGTTGCATGAAGCTCCGCTGGTGACCAAGGCGTTGACGGCCGCCACACTCTTCGGTGCAGGAGACCGGATCGCCCAACGGATTGAGGCCAGGAACGCCACGGACAGCCAACTTGACTCGGAAGAGGATCACGACGGACTCGTCAGCTTGAGCACCGCACGAACGCTGCGGATGATGATGTGGGGCGGACTCTTCGCCGCGCCGATCATGCACACGTGGTTCCACGTCGTGGACCGAGCGATCCCAGGCACCGGCAGGCTGGTCATCGCCAAAAAGGTGGTGGCCGACATGATGGTCATCGCGCCAGGGACGTCGCTCGCCTTCTTCACCGTCACCAAGAGCATGGAGGGCGAGCCCGTGAGTGACGCCTTCGAGGTGGCCAAAGTGAAGCTCCCTCCGACGCTGTTGGCAGACTACATGCTCTGGCCAGCAGCCAACATGGTGATCTTCGGCTTGGTACCGCTGCACTACCGCACCCCACTCACGCACTGTGTGAGTCTCGTGTGGTCGACGTTCCTGTCCGGGATGGCTTGCCACGACGCGGAGGCCATTCCGTTGTATCTACCAAGCTCCGAAGAGCAGACCACCTAAACGTTGGTTGAAGACGAGGAATAACTAACAAAGGAACACACCCTAAGGTTGTCATGATTGTACAAGAGGTTCAAGCGTGTTAAAAGCTCACTGTCTGTGTGCGAGGTTCGAGCGAACGTCGTTCTGCTGTTTGCTCTTGTGGTCGTCTCCATTAGCCTCTTTGTCTGCAGTCCCATGGAAGGACGGCACGAACGGGAGTGTTGGGAGGGGGTGACTCGCCATGTAGGACAGGAACGAAGCCCATCCGAGATGTACGCAATTGGCAAACAGCAACCGATACTCGAGTGGCATGACACCGTACGTGATGGAGTTGGCGGCGGGCCACAGCATGTAGTTGGCCATCAACGTCACCGGTTGCTTCTCAATCGAGTCGTCGAAAGCGTCTTGCAACGTCCTACCGGCCATGAGACCGGTGCTCGTGTAAAACCAAATGGGCATTTGCGGAGCCACGAAGACCATGTCAGCCACGACTTTCTTCGCTGCAACGAGCTTTCCTGTTCCGACGAAGACCCGCTCCATTAGGTTGTACCAAGTGTGCATCATCGGGGTCATGATCAGGCCGCCCCACACCATCATGCGGACCGTCTTGGCCGCACTCTCACTCAGCATTCTGCCATTCTCAACGACGTTGTCCTCGTCCATTGCTTCGAGCTCTTCATCCGTCTTGCGGATCCTCTCCACACGTTGGGCGAGACGGTCTCCAATGCCGAAAAGCACGGACGACGTCACCATTTTGGTCAGCAGTGGTTGGCGATGCAGCCACTCGTCGTAGAGGAGGCGGAAGCTGCGCATTCTCGGTTTGATCGGTCTACTGAGGTCTTCGCCAATGAAGCTGTGGGCCTGTGCGATGGAGATCGCGAAATGACGTCGGCCAAGCACAAACAATGAGCAGTTGGTGGGTGAGCGTGCAAGGGAACAACTTGGCCAAGCTGTGTCTCATTTCTGAACAATGGAGACCACGCCGTCCGCTGTTAAACGCTCTTCACGCGTGTCGATGCTGGAGTTCCTCTATTATAGCTGCCGTGGTTTACATTACGCCGACTGCGTCTTGCTCATTAACGCGTTGCTTCGTAAATGCGTCTACCATGAGATTGAGGCGAGTAAATGCAGTTCCTAAAGCTCGAGGACGACAACGTGGTCACTCAAGATAGCCATCCAAACAGCGTGAGAACAGCACGAGAACTGCCGTCTTCTCTTGCTGGGTGTTTGCCCGATTCTCCAGTCGATTTCTGCTTGGGCTGCACGTTGAAGTGGTTACGGTCCCTGCTCAAGTGCCGTTCTCTTGAGGTTTCCATCCACCATGATTGTGCTGGCACTTCGCAATCCCCCAGCACGCAACGAGGACCGCACGACGCACAGCTCACTTCTGAATCGAGCAAGACAACCACAGCGCTGCAGCCAACATGCGCAGCTTCCGACTTTTGTACGACGAGTGGCTGCACCGCCAACCGTTGCTGACCAAAATGGTGACGTCGTCCGTGCTTTTCGGTATTGGAGACCGACTTTCCCAACGCGTGGAGAGGATCGGCAAGACAGACCAAGAGCTCGAAGCAATGGACGAGGATAACGTCGTCCAAGAGGGCCGTCTCCTGAGCGAGAGCACCGCGAAAACCGTCCGCATGATGATGTGGGGCGGACTCTTCCTGAGTCCGATGATGCACAATTGGTACAACCTCATGGAGCGCGTCTTCGTCGGGACGGGGAAGGTTGTTGCAGCCAAGAAGGTCGTAGCAGACATGGTCTTCCTCGCGCCGCAGATGCCGATCTGGTTCTTCACCGCCACGGGCGTCATGGCCGGCAAGCCGTTCGGACAGGCACTTGACAACGCGATCGAGAAGCAGCCGGTGATGCTCATGGCCAACTACATGCTGTGGCCCGCAACCAACTCCATCACGTACGGCGTGATGCCGCTCCAGTACAGACTCCTGTTCGCCAACTTTGTGAACGTCGGGTGGACTTCCGTCTTGTCGTACATGGCCACTCACCCGCTTCCAGCACTCCCGTTCCTACCAACTTTGAAGCGCACCCCCATGTCAGACGACCAAGAGCAGCGTAGATTCACCACTAAACTATCACGGACACAGTCAACTTAACTCAAATAACTACACGTAAAGACTACAAAGAGCTCTTTGTCAATGAGCCAACACTCGCTTCAAGTACAAGTGCTGGTGAACACATCATGGAGCACTTCGCTTTGTCTCTGCAACGGTTCTAACCGGAGGGAGAGCGTTGGTTGTCGGCACAATCAGGTGGTGGTCCCCGACGACGGTGTCAGTGGAGGAATTGCGGCCATGCGGAGACTGGGTTTGCTATACGACGGGTGGCTGCGTCGCTCGCCCGTGCTCACCAAGTGCGTCACCTCGGCACTTCTCTTCGGACTGGGAGACCGCATCGCACAGCGGGTGGAGAAGTCTCGCGTGTCGGAGGGTGGTGGTCCACCTGTCGAGGAAGCGGATGATGACGAAGCTCTCGTGAGTCGCAGCACAGCTCGAACCATGCGGATGATGGTCTGGGGCAGCGTCCTCTTCGCGCCGATCGCACACACGTGGGTGAACTTCGTGGAGCGCACTGTCGGTAGTCATGGCAAGGTTGTGGTTGTCAAGAAGATGCTGCTGGACATGTTCGTGCTCGCGCCGAGCATCAACACGCTCTTCTTTACGTCGACGCAAATGATGGAGGGCAAGTCGTTCGGCCACGGACTCGACTTCGCGGTGGACCGACTGCCGCAGACGCTCAAGGCGAACTACACGATCTGGCCGCTGGCCAACATTGTCAACTACGGCTACGTGCCTCTGCAGTATCGCATCCTCTTCATCAACTGCGTCAACCTCGTCTGGACGACGGTGCTTTCGACGATTTCAAGTCGGCCGGCGGTGGCAGCTCTGGAGCACGACAAGGAGAAGTCGGCAAGGGGAGAAGACACGATGGAGTGCTGAACGACGACCCCCGAGACTGCGACTGGTGTACTAAGTTTTTTTCCTAGGCGGAGAGGAGTGATGTCCATCTACTCGGAGCCACCAGCGCAATGTAAATAATAGACAACAAGTGACTTGGACAGCTCGAGCTTCGTGACGCCGATGAGAGCGAAGTGCGTGGCAGACTGCAGGACTTTCGTGGAGGACCAGATGAAGATGCAAAGGAACCGATTTGAGTGTCACAACGCCGGCGCGTACTTCTCATAGAGGAGGCGCGCAATACAGTGCAAGCACTCATCACGAGTACATGTACGTGGCGCCCGGATTCCGACTCGGATATAATAGTCGCAGATCGGAGTCGCGTGTCGAGGTTGGTCCCTCCCTCACTTTGATCATTTTCAAACTTGCTTCCGACCAAGCACCACTTTTGACTTGCATCACCATGTTCTACGAGCCCAGCAAGACCGACCACAACCTCCCGCACGACCCGTTCAAGGCCTGCGTGGTCCCTCGTCCGATCGGTTGGATCTCCACCGTGTCGGTCTCGAGCGAGCACAACCTCGCGCCGTATTCGCAGTTCAACAACTTGACCTTCGACCCGCCGTACGTCATGTTCAGCGCCAACCAGAAGCCCTCAGGCAAGCAGAAAGACACGACAGTGAACACGGAGACGACGGGCAAGTTCTGCTGGAACTTGGCCACTTGGGACCTGCGTGAGGCGGTCAACATCACGGCCGAACAGGTTGCCCCCGGCGTGGACGAGTTCGAGCGTGCTGGTCTGACCAAGGAGATGTCGAAGCACGGCGTCCCCATGGTGGCCGACAGCCCCGTCAAATTTGAGTGCGAGTACTACAGCACGCTGCGGCTGCCGGGCAACCCGCCCATGGGCTCCGTGGACGTGATCATCGGCAAGGTAGTGGCCGTGCACATCAAGGACGAGGTGCTGACGAACGGCATCCTGGACATCAAGAAGACCAAGCCGATTGCGCGTTGCGGCTACTACCAGTACACGGTCGTGACGGAGACGTTCGAGATGGTCATCCCGAGCAGCGGTCAGGAAGGTGACGATGTACTGGGTGGACTCGAGGGCAGCACCCGCAAGCACAGAGAAATCGCCCAGCGCGAGCACAAGGAGAGCGAGGAAAAGCAGTAAAGCAGTGTGGAGATACACCGTCAGACTAATGCATAAGGAATAGAGTTGTGTTTTACGATGTCGTTCATGTCATTGGTGTGGTGTTGGATCTTCACGGCAGTTGAAGGGCCCACCACCAGAACGGATCACGTGGTATTGACGATATCGGTCTCACTTGAAGCGGTTTTACGATGGTGTTAAGTGCCCCATCACAATTATAAGGATTGAGAAATTACGTTTGTTAATGACTTCAGGACCCGCTTTCGTTCGCGCGCTACTTGTGTTGACGACGCTACGTGCATCTTACTTCACCAAGAAAAAATGACGCTCGGAACTGAGGACGGGAGACTATTGACAACGGATCCAGTTGCTCAGCGTTAAACCGTGACAACCAGCTTTTTATCGCTGACGGCGACGCCCACAAGCGCGTCCTTGGAGATGACGACACTGTTGTCGTTGGCCAGGATGTACTTGTCCGTCGAAGTGGTCGTGGCGGCGTACAGCGTGCCTTCGGTCGAGGCGTAGTAGGTCGTGCCCTTGATGAGCGAGCTGGAGACATCGACCGTGCCTGACAGCGCGACCTCGAGGTCCGAGCCGTCCACATCAGAGACAACACCCACGGGCTTGCCGAACGACTCCACCAGAGCCACGCGCTGGTTCTGAGTGCCAGCCCACAGACCGGCGTAGCCGATAATGGCACCCGTCTCCGTCGCAACCACGTCGAGGACGATCGAGCCGGCGGCGTTCGGGTCGGCCGAAGTCAGCGAGAAGTCTGCGTTCGCCACGGGGAGCGCCGGAGACTCCTCCGTGAGCGTCAGGTCCGACGAGTACGACAACACCTTGATACTGGGCTTGCCGGAGTTGGCAGGGTTGAGGAAGCCCACCGCGAGACGGTTGTTGGCCAGCGCGCGCACGATCGGGGTGGGGTAGAAGCCAAAGGCCGATCCAAAGTCGATCTTGCCGACCGATTCGTCGAGCACGAAGCTGCTGCGGAACGTCGGCGCGCCAGTGACGGTCGAGAACTCGACGAGCGACATGGTGAGCGCGTAGTTGTTGGACGTGTCGAAGTAACTCAGAGCAATGACCGTCTCCGAGATCTTGGCCGAGTCCACGTAGTACGTGGGGCTCACCGTCGTATCGCACACCTCCACAGTCTCCGTCAACGTGCTGTCGGAGAGACTGGCAGTGAAGAGACAGAGACCGACATCGCCCACGGCCGAGGACGTCGTGTCATTGCTGGAGGTCGTGGCCGCCTCCACATACCAGGGCACGGTGACCGTGTTGCTCGAGTTGAAGACCGACTGTGGGGTGCCGAACTGCGTGAAGGTGGCACCGTTGGCATTGCCGAACTCGAGACTGTCCGAGAAGGAGATGGATCCGTCGTCCACGACCGTGCCGACGATGACGCGCTGGTAGTAGGGACTCACGAGGTACGACTCGTAGTAGACGAGGGCGAAGCTCGTGTCCGACACGCGCGTCATGAAGCTGGTGCCCGACGTGTTGTACGCCTCGATGGTCTGGTCCTGCTGCACGGACACGTCGCCGTCGCTGATCTTGACGGGCGTCACGTACGTCGTCGTGCTGAGTCCGTCCGAGCCCGTGACGGTCGTCAGCGCGATAGCCAGCGAGTCCGACAAGGTGGCGAGTCCCTTGACGGTAGCGCCCGAGAAGACGTTGCCACTGTCGGCGTCGGCGATGCTCACCGTCTTGGCGTCGGCATCGGTGGTGCAGACCGTGACGGTGCCCGAGACGTCAGGTGACGTGCCTGTCTGGAAGGACATGATGTTGGAGGCGTACGCCGTCTCGGACGTGCCGAGCGGCGCGAACTTGATGTAGGCCAGGTACTGGTCCTCGGACGGCAGCGACGCCGCCGACAGGTACGCGGTGGTGCCGGCTCCGGCTGTGAGTTGTCCGTCCGTCGTGTAGCTCACAGCTTGGCCTTCCGTAGCGGAATTGGCATTGGCACTGGACAGTGTCGAGGCCGAGATGGTGCTCGTGACGGAGTCTCCGTTGCTGCTTCGGTCTGCGAAGTGCAGGACGTAGAGGGCGATGACATTGAGGAGGAGGAAGAGCGAGACGCCTCCGAAGAGGAGGTTCTGCCGCTTGGTCTGCGATTGGGTCGGGGACGACGGAGGCGCGCCGTAGTCGGCGGTGGGCGTGAAGACGCCGTCGGCGTTGGGCTCGTTGTCCTTGCCGCCCATTGGAGAGTGTTTGTAGTGCGTGGACGGATGCGAATCGGAGAGTGAGCACTCACATGGATGAACAACTCGGAAGGACACGCAGCGATCGAGTGGCGCTCTATGCAGTGACTGGCAAGTGGCTGCAGACAGGGCGCACTGACACGATTGACAAAACGTGATGTTGTGAGGAAAGTTGAGACTGTGTGAGGGAGCACGTTTTGTCAGTTGGAAATCCTTTTTCAAAGTCGACGGTTTTTGTGCGGCTAGAGCACGTGCCTAGCTCGCCTGGGATTGGCGGAAACTGCCCAAGTTGAAGTGGAAAAGTGTACCGTACCGACAGCGAGTGTCGATCCGTTGAAAACCGCAGAAGTCAAGTGGCTCCAGTTGGTATTATCGCCATTATTAACAGCGCCGATATAAATTATTATTATCGGCGCTGTTGGTCTTCTACCAACGTCGTCGTCTTCCAGCAAACAACGTTCTGCATTCATCGTATGGAGCCCGTGGGCTGCGGAGTTCAGCCGCTGCTCCGGGCGGATCTCGCCCTTTTGTTGGAAAAGCCATTTCGCTGCGTTTTGCTTGCCGGATGCAGTACCACGCCGCGCCTGTGATATCGACTCGCATTGCGCCGCATTGCCGAGCTGGTCGAGATTGGTCTCCGCTAGGTTCATCCACTGCCATCGCCTCGTGGACGAAGACGAATGTGAACATACATTTAACATCGGCCTCTCTGGTGGCAAATTGTCACCGGCAATTCACTGCGGCGCAGGAGCTTCTTTTCCGGCGCCCTAGTTGAGACCACGTATCAGCGCGACCACATCTATGCGTGCGATATACATGCGAATAAGTCCGACGTATCATGACGCTGCCTTCAGTGAGTACTGTATGTACGTCTTCACATCGAGGACAGTCGTGGAGGAGTGAGGTTGCATCGACACATACGAGCTGGTCTTTGCGTAAGTCTCCATTCCTTGTCTCGCCTCCATCCCGCAGCTGAGCTTTTCCTGCGCAGTCGCCTGGGCTGCTGTGGTTATCGTCGCCAGTCGATTCCTGGACGGAAATGATGGACTGGAAACCAATGACGAAAGCGGCGCGATGTACCAAGCAAAGCAATCTTCAACGCCGAAATACGTACGCATCACCACGAAGCTCATATATTTTCGACGTCTGACCCCAGCACTACGCGCCTGATCTCCTTGTTCAGATAGGAACGGTATCAAAGGATGTGGGGATCTCCATAGTCTCGGAAGATGATGGAATCGCCATCGTCTCGAAAGACGTGGGGATTTTCCATGGTTTCGAAAGACATGGGGATTGCCATAGTCTCGAGTGATGTAGGAATTTCCATGGTCTCGAGCGACGTTGAAACGGGGACAGTGTCGAACGCAGGAAGCTCCATCGTCTCGAAGGACGTCGGGATCTCAAAATTGCGAGCTTTCTTTGCCTTCTTCGCCTTTGGCTTAGGAGCCGCCTTGG
>AUWJ02018289.1:0-12098 GCA_000468175.2 Phytophthora cryptogea
GAAGGTGGGTGGCAATTTCAACAAGCTCGAGTTTGCTCGATCCTGCAAGTCATTCGCAAACTTTCCACGTCTTTGGGAAGTTCCTTACAAGACCTCAAGGAGTAGAACTGAAGTTGTACAAGACAATTGTCCTCGATGGTTCAAGTCTCTCGGCTCATTGCGCTGAGCGCTGCCGTCGCCGTGGCCTCAACGGTGATGATTCAAGCTGGACCGATACAGTTCAACCCGTACACGCCAATTAATGTCACCGTTCCTCTCACGGCCTCACACCCGGCCTACGGTGGAAAAGTCAACGTGGACTGTACCGAGCCGGTCTTCCCTGAGGATCCAAACCAGGCAAAGGCGGAGTCGATGACAATCACGGGCTCAATCTACCGGAAGCTGCGCAAAATGGAGGATGTGTCCAACACAGACGTTGGCGACCTAGAAGCGTACTTCGGAACGAGCATGGAGCTGAATTTCAACACCTTGGAAGAGCAGTACGGGTCTGCTGCTGCGCCTTCTGCACCGTGGGCAAGCAGCTATACCTGGACGGTATCAACAACGCGTGGTCACCCGGGGAGCCCCGCGCGTCAGAAAAATACGCCAATGCTTTTGGCATGGACCCCCGGCTTTAAAGGATTAGGTGTCTGCAAGCAACGGCATTGACGCCCACAAGAACCGTGAGGAATGCTCTTCCGACGCCGATTGTACGCGCACCAACGACGGAAGCAAGTGCGGCGTTCGCGATGGCTCGGCAACAGGCTACTGCATTCTAACTTGGTGGGGCTTATGCCATGTGTGGCCCCCGCTGCAATCCTCGAGCAGGAGCCTGAGTGTGACGTGGAGAAGAACGGCGTCACGTTCCACGTTTTTGACATTAAGGCACTTTTGACCGAAGTGTACGCGGGAGGTAAACTCAAACTGGAGCTCGGTACGACGGCTCGGACCTCCTGATGACACTGACCAGTATGGCCGATACACGAACGCTGCTCGTCGTGGCTTGGGTGCAGGATACTTCCACATCGCTATCTCCAACATCATGGGCAAGCAGCAACAGTCATTCGTGGCGGACGTCACGGCCGGTGCAGAGGTGTGGAACCAGCCTGTGCGGTCTTACGAGGTGCAAACCATGGAACTCGCAGATGTCTCGACGGCTTCGCAGCAGTACTTCGGAACCCCCACCTACCCGTTCAACGACGAGATGGTCTACTGGGCGTACGTAAAGACTACGCTCAGTTGGATTCCGAGGCGTATGAGGACGGTCCTCTAGTGTCTACAGGTGAATTGGACAGGTTCACCTCGCCCAACGACTACGAGTACCTTCTGGAGCTAGATGCGAACTACAATGTGATCGGTGGTGAGTGGGTTGGCATATCGAAGCAAGACCACCCTGACTTCTTGTGGTTCCCGACTGGTAAGCCTGACACATCAGTGATCACTGACGCGGGTTGAGCTACGCGAACGTGCTGGAATTGTTGGAGTTGTCGCGGTCGTGCAATTCGTCGTCCAGTTTGTCAACTGAGGCTCCAACTCTCAGCCCAACGGAGGTCTCTACGTCGACACCTACGGAAACTCCAGCAACGCTGACCCCTTTTCGAGGAAATGAGATCACTCACATTGAAACTGAGAAGCCAACTTCGGTGCCTAGTGGCAGCGGGAGCAAAGGGATTTACATTCTAATCGCTACCGACGACAAGAACGTCGGGTCTGGTAAAACGGAAGGCCACTCACCTGAGAGGCCCTCACCTCCGATGTGACAACGTCTCCTCCGAACGATGAGTCTACTCCTATGCCGGATACTCCGAGTCTTTATACCCCTGCTCCCACACCCACCGAAGTGACACCGCCGGCACCCGAATACCCGTTCACGCCGTCGACTCCTGACCAGCCCAACGGGAAACCTACTCCGGTACCCGCCTCACCTGTGGTCACAACTGAGCCCCCGGTTCATTTTGTGTGCCAAGTCAGACAGCTACAAACACTCCATGGATGCACGGGTGCAGTGTCAAAGCTGTGTTTAGTTTGTATCAAGTCATTTTTCAATGCCACATCGTGGGCTACTTCCTAATACATGTCGAAGTCTAACAACACGAAAAATGTACTTATCATGCCAAGTTACACGTCTACTTGTGATACAGTAGTTTATTTTTTTAAAATGGGATTGGCAGTACAGACGCGACCAACGAGGACGCACGGCTCAAATGTAGAAAGTCAACTCACAAGCTTTTTGGCATTCACAACTAAAAAACTTTCATCAAAGCTGCGCATACATCGAGATGCAAAGCAGACTTTGAATGTAGTGAGCACTAAAAAGCCGTTCTTTAATTTTCATTTTGTACGTGTTTCAAGCACGTAAGCATTTCATGCGGTACGAAGGGTGGAAGCGAGCTAGGCTCAGCTAGTAATCAAGGCAACGCATATCATGTAGGGCGCGGTCGATGTCCACATGGTAAATGGCGCAAGAATGGTGTCGATTCTGAAAGGTTTGACCAGCGGAACTCAATTCATTCTGCAATTTTGCACTCCACTCCCAACCTCCTCCCAACAACTCCCCAGCAACAATGAAGGTTTTCCAGGTTCTCATCATCGCCGCCCTTGCCATCGCCGGCACCTCGGCCCAAAACGCTGACACCACCACCGGAACGACTGCTACGACAGCAGCATCCACTGCGGGGTCGAGCACCGGTACCACAGCGACAACTACTGGGGCATCGACGGCTGGTGCCTCCACCGCTGCATCGGAAATTGGTTCGACGGGTGCTGCAGCCACAACCGCGCTGGCTCATCAGCTACGGCCGCAGATACTTCTTCAACTGTTTCTAGCACCGCCGGATCCAGTGCCACCACCAGTTCGTCCACCACTTCCACGACCAGATCGTCCACGACGGCGTCTTCTTCCACGGTGGATTCGTCCTCCTCAAACTCATCGACCACTTCGAGTTCGTCAGAATCGTCCGCTTCGGCATCCGCTTCCGGCTCCAGTGGTGCGGCTCAAATGTCGCTGGGTGCTGCAACGGCTGCTATTGCTGTGGTCAGCGCGTACTTCCTGTAGATTGTCGACATGTAAACGAATTTTTTGTTGGACATTTTGGCCAACATGTAACTCAAGTGTAAATCTACCGTTTTGTACTCTTCATGGTTCTTGGTGCTGCTTTTCACTCGCTAATTTTGGTCTTCGTCGGCTCACAGCAGACTTTGCCAACAATGCAGCGCCCAAGACTGCGTGCCGACAACCCCATCGTATTCTTTGATGTGTCAATTGGCGAGAAGACCGCGGGTAGACTGCTTATCGAGGTACGTTCAAGCACCGAAAGCTCTCTTGAATATGCTTCAGAAATTGAAATTCTGCCGTAGTTGCGTGCTGATGTGGTGCCTCGAACCGCTGAAAACTTCCGACGACTTTGCACGGGCGAGACAAAAGAGAACCGAACAGGTCGACGTCGTCACTACGCCCGGTGGTAAGTTTGAAAAAAAAATAATACCAAAATTTTGAGCGAGTTGGAAGGTAACCTCAACACTTCTTGCGTCGACCCCAGTCCATTTCACCGGATTGTCAAAGATAAATTCTGCCAGTCGGGAGACTACGCTGTACGTCAACGTGTACTGGTAAAATTGCTGCAACAATGAGCTGACGTGTTATTTCAATGGCAAGAATCATGATGGGTCCGGTGGGGAGTGCACGTTCGGCCACAGCGCTCGTCACATCAGTCTGGCGGACGAAAACCCCACCTCGACACGTGATGACAAGCCAGTCGAATTGCCTGCTCCACCATCGGCGTTTGACGATGAAAACTTCATTTTACGCCACACTGGGGCTGGCGTACTCTCCATGGTCAACGCTGGCCCAGATTCTAACACTTGCCAGTTCTATCTACATTTCGCTCCTGTAAGTGGAATTATTGGTCACTTTACCAGTACACGCCACTCACTGTACTTCCTCAAACGCAGCAACCGGATTTTGATGGCAAACATGTTGTCTTCGGGTGCCTCATGGATGCCAAGAGTTACGATGTACTGGATCAAATCAACGCTGTAGCAACCGCAAGAGGGGGTCCCAAACAACCTGTCAAGATAAGTCGAGCTGGTCAACTTTTCCCTGCGTAGATAGTTGAATTTTCCTTATAAGATGTGCCTCGTCCCACGTCAACACTTAGTCTTGTCTTTCATTCTCCAATTCACCTCAACGTGCAAAATGTCAACGGAAGAGAAGTCAGAGCTTCAACGGGCTCTTGAGCGGCTAGTGCGAGATTTACAGTGGAAGAAAAAACTGTGCTGTGCTGAGGACTACGACCCTGTCACCGTTGAAGAGTTGAACAAGTATATTCATGAGCACGGTCCACTCCAGAATCCGTTTTTTGGGGAACTGAGCGTGTTTTGGATCGACGATGGCTATTTCATACCGGCGCCGGTGCCGGTCGAGTTTTCTTACGAAGTAAGAAAGAAGATTTTGTGGTTGCTGCGTAATTGGGATGCCAGGATGAGAAAGAAAGGAGGCATTATATTCTCGCAAGGAGATTACATCTTCGACGAACGCACTGGAACGCCAACCACCGTGAGAACGCCCGATATCTCGTACATTCCTCGCCACTACGGTCGAGACCTGTCCAATCGACAATTATGGTATTACGCCGAGGAACCGTACAATCCGTCGTTCGTAGTTGAGATCAACAAACTCAGCGGCGAAAAGTCCCAGCTTAACGCGCTCGATCTCAAAATGCGCAACCAATTCTTCCGACATGGTGTTCAATTGGGCTGGCTGATTGATCCGCGTCCGGGATGCCAGAAAGTGTACGAGTACAAACGCGATGAATACGGAAAAGTGTATCGCGTGGATACTGACGAATGGAGAGACCTCGACGGTGGAGCAGTTCTTCCTGGATTTTGCGTGTTGCAGGTTGACTTGGAGATGGCAATGGACCCAGATGTCGATGAAAGAACGGACGAAGTTGTGGAGGAAGGACTGAAGTGCCCTTTTCCAGACTGTGACGAAGAGTTATTCGCCTTCAGTGCACTGATCAAACACGTCAACGAACATAAGCCACAGCGCATCAAAAACAACAGGTAAACTCGAAGCAGAGTGAACGATAAATGACTCCTATTTCATTCTCGCTCTTAGAAAGTTCTCCTCTCAATGCCAGTAAGACAAAAAGCACGAAGCAGAACCGACCAGTGCGCAACCCCTTTCAAGAGTTGCAGCGAGCCCAGTCGAATTCCAACTCCTTTCACCAATTGCAAGACGCTTAGTTGTTGGCCTTCTTCTCCTTGAGCTCACGCTCCTCCAGGATGTTGAGCTTGACGCCCTTGCCCTTGGGCAGGGACACCCACGGGCGAGCCTCCTTGCCGACAGCGAACACGTTGCCGAGGCGGGTGGCGAAGTCGTGGCCAGCCGAGTCCTTCACGTGGGCAATGTTGAACGAACCCTGGTGTCTGCAGCACACAATCAACAATACAAACAAGCGCGTTAGTCACTGCTTCAGACTGCCACATCAACAATCGCTAGGAGGGCAACTGTTGTCATCCTCCTATAAATAGATCCATCAGGGGATTGTAACCAATGGCTACCACCACACCCAGCTCGCAATGAGTCCAGAAGGTGTGTTCCTACCTCTCGACGTGGTGCAGGATGCCGACGCGGCCAGCGTTACGTCCGCGCGTGATGGCCACCAGGTTGCCGACCTCGAACTTGATGTGGTCCACGACCTTGCCCGTCTCCAGGTCAATCTTGACCGTGTCGCCGACCTTGATAACCGGGTCCGGGTAACGGATCGTGCGGCCGTCGCTGGTGGCGATGTACGGGATGGCCTTCTTAGTGTACTCCTGACGGATGACCTTGGCGAGCTTGAACTTCTTCTCCTCGTCCGAGATGCGGTGCAGCACGAAGCGGCCCTTCGTGTCGAAGAGCAGGCGGAACTGGTCGCCCGTCTTGGGCAGCTCCACCACGTCCATGAAACCGGCCGGGAAGTCCGGGTCCACGCGGATCTTGCCGTCCACCTTGACGCTCTTCTGCATGCAGATCATCGTCACCTCCTGCTTGGTCAGCGCGTACTTAAGGCGGTTGCGCAGGATGATGATGAGCGGCAGGCACTCGCGCAGCTTGTGCGGGCCCGACGACGGGCGCGGCGCCCAAATGCCGTCCAGCTTGCCCAGCATCCAGTGCTTGGGCGCGCTCATGCGCTTCAGGTGCTTACGGGGTCCACGAGGCATCTTGACTGTCGACTACTTGATAGAGACGAAAAGGAGAACTACTGGGCGTCCGGACGATGGCGGCGATGCGAGTTCGAGTGGTTGGCTGGGGATTATGAACCATGAGGTAGAGTGCAGCAAATCTCCGCATATGGAGATTTGTATGTCGCAGATTTTTGTATGGAGGATAGTAGGTGTCCTAAGTACGCTTTAAGTTCGCATGACCACTTCAACCTCGTAATAAGTTGCCTTTGTGTAGCCATCATGTGGAAATGGTAGTTGTACATTACAAAAGAGTCTTTCAATCGCTGCTAGTATACATGACCCTGCGCGGAAGGAGTCATGGGTATACCGTCACAACTTTCTCGGTCTGGTACTTGATCCGTCCCGCATACTGCAGAAGCGTGAGTTGATAATGGAGCTGGAACTCCACGCGGTCGGATCCGCGTCATTCGATCGTACTCGTCGTCCACGTCAAGTTCCGTGGAAAAGACTCCTGCTCTCTTGACTTTACCGTCTTCTGTGTCTTCGTCTTTCGTGCTTCCTTCGACAGTAGCGGGTGTTGGAGGAACGATACTTGAGTTATGTCCCAGGTGAATGATCTCGCGCAATTTGCGGTGGAAACGATCTCGATACGGCTTCGGAGGCATCGCAGAGATCCCGTCCGGGTCCTTGCGGAAAATGACCGTCTTCATAAAGCGTTCGATCCGCTTTGACAAATTCCACGTCTGTAGCATATCGATGACTCCGATGTAGTAGAAGCCGGGGCCTATCACTACCTCAGCAGCACGGAGACACTGCTGTGACTGTTTCACCCTCCCATTCATCGGAGTTGCTCCCAGTTCGTTTTGGTCATGATCGTTGTCATCCTTACCACTCCGTCGTCGAGGAGTACTGGGCTTTCCGGAAATGGAGTCGGGTGGCAGGAAGACGCTGCCATCTCTCGTGAGAATATTCTGCCTGTTCACCAAGTAACTCACTTCAATCACTCCTAGCAGCAATGAATAGTCCATAACCCCACGAGCACAAAGGAAATCGCTGTCCCGCATAAGCTGCGCCAGCAGTTTTCGCCCTGCGTTCTTGCCGAAGCGCAATTTCATGGTGAGGTCCATGTCCTTCAGCACCACATTGGGCTCATGCGGTGCCCCTGCTCGATTCGGACACACATTTCGGCCCGATTTGTCTCCAGCAACGGAGTTTGAGCGAGAACTACTACTGCCACAACGAAAGCTGAGATTGCAGTGACGGCAAGTAGCTTCAGCTCCGCGACGAGGCTTCTGCGCGTTGCGATCCACCCAGGAACCTTTGATATCGTACCGCTGGTGGATCGAGATGCCTTGCTGGACGTTAAACACGTTTTCCATGACCACAAAGTGCGTTGGTCGTCCGTACAGCTCGAGACTGTAGCTGCCGAGAAAGCGCGTAAGAAAACTCTCGCCGTTTTGGTCTTCAATATACTCCGTGTACTCGTTCAGTATCCCGTGAAGAAAAGCACTCTCCGAGCGTGTCAAGGACTTGACAACGTAGCTGCGGTCTGACGAATAATAGACGAACGAACCACTTGCGCCTTCACTGACTTTAGGCGTTGTGCATTCCTTCAGTGATGACAGGTAGGCGTCTTCATCAATACCAAAGAACCTGCGGATACGCTGAAATTCTAGCGGGCGGAAAGCTGTAAATCGACACGCATTCCAAGCAACGTCCTCGGGTGAAGGCTGGACCATGAATGAATATTGGGCAGGTCCACGCCCAGCTTGTTCCGGCTGCTCAGTTGGTGGTGTTGAATAGGAAGATGCTGATGGTGAGGGGTACTGTCCAAGTGTGCTGGTTATCCGCACAGCTTTTGCGATGCCGTGTGTTGTGTAAAACACAAGTTCATCCAGCAGTGCAAGGTTCATCTGTGGACGAACAGCGTCTTCATCTGCATCGTCTTCGTCTTCAAACTGCGGCTTTCCGCTGTGTATAGATCCATCCACCACAATTCCAGGCTTTGATTTCCTCTTCTTGTGCTGTGGGCGTTTGTACAGGCACCACAGGATAAAAGGCACACTACCCCGATACGAGAGTAAGAACGCAAACAGTCGAGACAGTCTCCGTGCCTGAACTGCTGAAGGGGTCAACCAGTAAGCGCCATATACTCCCCACAACAGAGCTGAGTACGCAATGAGCGTCACTGTCGTCAAAAATCCCTCACGCAGCAGGACTTTTCGGTTGCGCAGTGTGGCGGACACGCCACGTCGAAAGCGACCATAGGACACCAGCGTCACGTACAAGTTGGCAATCATAGAAATGGTTGCTGGCGTTACGATGAAGACCCAGATACCTGTTGTCGACTCGCTTGGTCTTTTGAAGCTGATATTATCACTGCGAGCTTGTGTATCGGCGCCAACCCAGCAAAAACTACCCACAGCTACAGGAGACCCGAAGCTGTTGGATACGCACATGATAACAGCACTCACAAATGCTGCCAAGTGTGCGATTCCCTGATACTTGTGTCGATTGAGCCGTGGCGACGTGAACGGATTGGTCATCTATTCGTTCACAATCAACATGCAGGTGAGCATATCGAGGTCTACTTCACGCAAAAAAAAAAAACTTTCAAAACGTACCAAGTAGTACAAGTCAAGCGCCGTGCAGGTCGTCCAAGCACTCGAGCACATGATCAAGTATTCGCGAGCTGTGGAAAGCTAGACTCGAAACACCATGTCAGATTAGCACTCTCAGCTTGCGACTCCAATTCGAATTCAATACGCACCCATCGACATGAGAGATCGCTTCCAACACCAGCACCTACGCGATTCCACGCCGGCTCAAGCAGAAATGAAATAGCAAGACAGAACTCGCACAGCGCCAAATTCAGTAGAAGAATGTGCATGTGCCGTCGATACCACTTGGATCTCAGGTACGCTGCAATGATCACAGTACACATTGAGACGGAGCCTGCTGAGCCCAGTAAAAGTCCGCTCTGAATCCCCGTCGCGTTAAAGATCTCGTCGTGGAAGCACAACGCGCTCGCACCCAGCGACACGGACACCACGAGCACGCCAATCGACATGACCAGTTGGCTCTTTTGAGCTTCTGCAGTCGGTGCACGCAGCAACGCCGCAACCACGCGGACGCCAGGCTCTGCGGTCGGAGTCGCCTGCAGCGTCGCCATCGGTGGAGGTGGAGGAACCATCGGCAGCACATCGTCATTCTCCACCACTTTCCCAGACACTGCAGCGTCCACCACTGACTCGTTCTCTGTTGCATTGAGCACATTCTGGTTGGACGCTTGTTGGTGGCCAGCGATGAGTGAGGGCGGCCGCAGCTCGTCATCACTCGCGTCCACAGCTGCCGGGGTCATCAACACGTACGGCGAAAGCGTGCGTCGAAACAGTGTGACGGGTTTCAATTGATTGGCGATGGGTGGAATCGACGACCACGAGACGAGCGAGAAGACGGAGCTGCCCCCACCTCCAGCAACCAAAAAGGCAACAAGAACTCGACACCTTTTTGCGAGCCGTTACACTCGTCCGTGCCCTTTCGTGCGCAATCTGTGACGTGGCGCAATCTCTCCCCACTAAGTACGATAAATAGTGTATCAGCAAACTTGTGGCTCACTTTGTATCACAAGCTCCAGACCGCCATGACGTCTCTGCTGCTGCGTCCCTCGCGGCTCCTGCTGCCTTCCCAGCGCTCGCTGCATGCCCCCATGCTGCGCAAGGTGTGGTTCTGCCCTGTCACCGCGTTTTCCCGCGTTCAATTGCGCCGGAACTCGCGGAATTAGCTTAAAACCAGTCTAACCGTGTCATTTCTTAACTATTACACTGTTTATTGCATTTTACGTTGCAGTCAGCAGCATTCAGCTCTTCTGCAGGAAATGCTGGAGCTACCTCGGGTCTCACGTCTCTACAGAAGGCGTCGCTGGGTCTGGCCGCCATGTTTGGCGGGGGATACGCCATCGGCTACTTCTTCGGCCCGTTCCCGTCGCTGGAAGAGCTCACGGGCAGGAAAGTGGTCGGTGGAGCGCCGGCATACAAGGGAGAGGTGAGCTGATGAGTGACAATGGGCTGGGGGAACCTGGAGGAGGAGCTGATTTTTTTTGTGCTTTTATTCGTAGTTGATCGTGACGGACAAGGTGTTTTTCGACATTGGCATCAATGACGACTACGTGGGCAAGATCGTGATGGGACTGTACGGAGAAGTGCAGCCCCGCACGGTGGAGAACTTCCGGGCTTTGTGCACGGGCGAGAAGGGCGCGTCTCGCGCGGGCCCGCCGCTGTGGTACAAGGGCTCAGGCTTCCACCGTATCATCCCCGGTTTCATGTACGCGTGTTGAGTTTATGATGTTGCTATATATTGTTGCTGATGCGTGCGTTTGGTGAGCAGGATCCAGGGTGGAGACTTCACGCAGCACAATGGACGTGGCGGAGAGTCGATCTATGGTCGTCGCTTTGATGACGAGGACCTCTCGGTCCCACACGGAGGTCCTGGAACGCTGAGCATGGCGAATGCTGGCGCCAACACGAACGGTAGTCAGTTCTTCATTTGCACGGGTGACACGCCGTGGCTCGATGGCAAGCACGTGGTCTTTGGTCGTGTTCTGGAAGGTATGGATGTCGTGGACATCATCTCAAGCTGCGGTCAGCGCTCTGGCAAGCCTAAGGCCAACGTCAAGATCATTAACTGCGGTCTTCTTGACGCGGATACGGGCTCGGAGCGAGGTGGCGCTGCAGAGAAGCCGAAGCGTTTGACGCGTGAGGAGATGCAGGATCGCTTGGAATCACTGCGCGAAGTGGAGGGGAACTTCCAAGCTCAGAAGGATCAAATCGATCCAACCATGTATGAGCAGCTGATGGCAGAAATCGAGCACGAGAAGCTTCGTATTAAGAAGGAGCTGAAGAAGCCGCAATCGCAGGAATAAATGGCCCAGGGCATGAAGCCTGCGATCACATTTTGATGAGGTCGGCAAAATCGAGTCGAGTGATTGTGCGTTTACAGCGTGAACATTACCAATGGAACATTTGGTTCTTTCAAGCAAGCCGGCTCTCGTAGGATCAGGAAGTGCGATGTGCTGTGTCGGACCATACATAAGCGTACCGGTAATCTGTGTTCGCCTTGAGCTTGGCAAACTCCAAGCCCGTTATACTCACAGTAACACGTGCACTCTACTAGGTGATGGAGGAAGTCCACTACAGTACTATATTTCCGAAGTCTTTCTTGAAATCGCTGCACGCATCTGTGAGACCACAGCAAAGCTGCCTTAAGACAATTTATCACTGTGTCGTAATTGACCATCACACAAGACTGCAGCTTGCAGTTGCGTTTACGAACTGAACGATGATCGCAGGCTGCAGCTCTCAACATTTGATCTTGTCTCTGACTCTTTGTGTAATAATCATTGAGTGTCACCCAGAGATTGTCAGTTCTCACGATACACGACACCGACAGAATCAACCAACTAACTTTCGATGAGTAAGTTCTACCATTAGAAAAGTTCTACCATTTCTCTTTGTGCTTTTCGACAGCCACATCCGATGGTTTCTTCACTCGTTTCGACACTTGCCATCGCCTCGGCCCTGTCGAGTGCGGCTTTGCTGGCACCGACTGCCGAAGCTCACCAGGTTGTGCTGCTGCCGGAACCTCAATGGACGATCGATGACAAGGACACCAAGTACAACCCACTCGCCTTCCTTGAAAACCAGGGATTCAAGACCCAGGAAGACTTCACTTCTTGGCAAAAGGAGAATGGGTTCAAGTCGCTGCGTGACTTTATGGACAATGCCAACTACACGGTGACTACCGGTGCCGACTTTTCTTGCGGCTTTACCAACCCGAAAGGAACGCCGCAACCCATTCCGGCAGGCAACAAAATGCGCTCCACGGGTTACACGCACGACGGTCCGTGTGAAGTGTGGCTCGATGACACGATGGTGTTGCAGGGTGACAAC
>AUWJ02018292.1:0-33924 GCA_000468175.2 Phytophthora cryptogea
AACACCTCGACCACAAACAACGCATGGGTCGGTTGCTGTGAGCTCAGGGCAAGAACACTCGGAACTTGCGCACTTCATGAACTTGGAGTGGGTAATTTACAGCTTCTGGAAACTTGAAAAATGAGGACGAAACTGGAACTGGAGTTTTCCGCTTCGCGGCCACAGTGGGCCGCGGTTCATGAACCGTGGCACAAACTGGGAGTGCATGCACGACGAACCGCTTGCTGGTGGGACGATCACGGCTTGGGCATCTCACAAGCTACTCTGGAACCTGTATCTGCTTTGCCATTAAGCAAGACTCTCCGATTCGCGTTGGTCTATAGTGGGGATCTCACGCAATTCTTCCAGTAATCAGATATTATCCCAATATTAATATCTTACCCAAGTGTGAGCTAATAGCTAGTTATTAGTATTAATTTGAGCTTCCCTGCAAACTAATACTATCATTATTACCTAAGTATTAGTTGTTTACTACTTATTACCTAGCTATTAACAACGGATGGAGTTAATAGCAATCTCTGACTGTGCCACCTCGCTAAGTACGTTAGCGTACTTAATACGATGCGAAGTGGCCTTTTTCATTTGACTGAAATATTGTATTGGGGCTATTCGGTCAACCGGCCAGAATCGGCAAATTTAGGCGGAATTCACAATAACATTGATATATACTTGACTACATGTACTAGTACTAGGGATTTTCCCTTACGCTAGTGCAAGGAAGACCAGACTCACAAAAATCACCCCAGTAGTAGGGCTGATCGTCGAGCTTGAACTGGCGAAAAAGTCTGACCCCTCCTGAGCGTCTTGCGATGAACTGGTCGATGAGGTGGACGAACTGATGCCGCAGGCGGACATGATGGGGCCAAAAATGTCGGACTGGATGTCAACGCCGATACTGGGAACCGTGCAGTCGCTGACTTTCATTTTACTCACCTCGGTGAAAAGCGACACGCACGGTTTGCTTGAGCACAGCACCTTGAGCTGGGTGCTTGTGAGCGCGGCAAAACTCAATGGATCAGCGAAGCCCAAGTCCTTGGTGCACTGATCCACGTTCGGCATTGTTAAAAGTGCTTCAAGCTGCGTCTTGGTGCAATCCTCTGCGATCGCGGTGCTGAAGCCGGCAAGAAACAGCACGACCAGGAAAAGCACTGACTGCATGTTGAAGGTTGTGGCGAGCTGGGGTAGTTTTACTAAGGAGAGTGGGTGGAGCTCAATCTTCCTGGAAGAGAATTGTAATGTGCCTTGAGTGGGCGAAGTCATCCGCACACCCGGCTACAAAAGTCTTACCCATCCTATTGTGTGCATATGGCGCCAAGACTCGGCAACATACGAGTGAGAGTGCAATTGCGGAGCTGCTATACCAGCATCTCGCTGCCTACTGGAATCGTTCAATGAAGTAAGTAGCCTTCCTGTTGCTCTTTCACAGAGAACAGAAGGGTTACTAGTACTAGCAATTCGGTATGCAAAATACTTCGAAGCACTCCACAAGCATTTCAATGATTGGAATTATACTAGGCTGGCAGCATTGCTGCCGCAGCAACATGAAAAAGCAATGCCAAATCTCCATGATCATGAAAGTACAACAGCGGCAACGCAATTCTATCTTACCGCTGTTCGACCCTCTGCCGCTGCCGCTGACGAACGCTAAACTGTAGTTTGCAATTGTTTTAGGTAGAGTTTTCACGGGCACCGCTCCTCTGACGAAGATCAGCTGTCGAAACTCACTCTCCATTGCACTTCATTTCTATCGGCGACAGTCAGGTCACCCCGATGAACGCAACGACGTCTCAAATCGCGCTTTCATTCTAAACTCTACAGGATTCATACAACCTGAGAGGATGATGGCATCCGTCCGAAAGCGGCAAGAATGCAACGGACTTCCACGCATCGGAATGGCGATGGCAATCCCTCCTCGCTCACACCCCTCGGAATGCTAACGAAGGTTTGACGGCGCGGTGTCTTTACTGCGTCACTTCAATCTGCGATCCCATGGACGTTCATCGTTGGCGACTGCGCATTCCACACTGGGACTTCGTGCACGTCCTCCGATCCACGACCATCGTCAGTCAAGGGGAATTCGGTCACCTTCGGTGGTCCTGGCCGATTTGATGCCTGAGCTCGTACGCGCCGACCATGTCACATGAACTCTTATGCCATGAGTCCATTCACATTGCTCGAGCTTCGACGAACGCCACCGAACCTGGTGCCGCAGAGCGCGGTGGATGGCAACGCCACGCTCCAAAGACGACGAAACGCCGACGCCCTCGAATTGGCCGCCAAAACTCAAAACGCCCTTGAAGCTGCTCGTCCTGTGCCGACGACAGTCGTCGATTTCATTCGAGCGCGTTCTTTGCCTCCGAGCCATCAACATGAATCGAGTCGATGGCAGCCAACGCGCTGTTGCTGGGAGACCTCATTCCCCATTTTGAGTGCTTCACGTGAAGTCGATTCCCTCGTTCGGACGCCAGCAACAAACGACCGTGTACTACATCCACGACCATGGACAACAAATGCAACGAAACGTTCCAACGCCGCTGTCGACAAAGGAAGTCGTGTCACCGGCGTAGGACTCACCAGCGACGCCTAAACAGGCAGTTGATACCGCACACCCGATTCCTTTTCGGTCCCTCCGCAGGAGCCCTCTTCCCTCACATGAGGAGGCAGCCCATTGAGAAACAACCTCCGTTTATCTGGAATAACGAAGATAATTTCCACCCAGACGAGGTTGCTATCGACAACGAAGACTTCCAGGTCATGCGCGACTCCGTAGACTCGATGCAGCAGCAACTGCGTCGTGGTCTGCGAGACATCCAAGAAATCCGAGCTCTGGTCAAGCAGGCAATCGCTCAGCGAGAGAGCGTGAGCAATAGGCGCGAAGCAGCCTGCATTATAGCGTAGGTTGAGTCCCTATGGATACTTGTACGAGGTGTCAAGATGTCAATCCCACCCAGTAATACAAAGTGTAGCGTATACTTGTTCAAGTCAGTGGTGTGTCCCTTCGTCCGTTATCCTCGTAGGCGTTTTCCATCCTCAACTCGTACAGACTCATGACCAAGCGCTCTCCTTATGAATTGGACGGCCCCGTGTCGCTATCTTCTGGTCCTCAGCGAACGAGGAAGAAAAAGCGCCGAGAGAACTCGAGCGACTGTGATACGGAAGCCAACAAGGCTTGGTTGGCATCTATTCTTCATCCAGACCAACCGAAAAGCTCACTTCCAGTGGAGACCCAGCAGAATGATATCATTCAGAAACAACCTTTGCTATCGGAGAATAGAGCGGCACAAACTCAGGTTCGTAAGGTCGATAAATTGATATCGAAGGTGACGGCAATTCATTGTTTTCACTATTCGTAGATGAGTGTGGAAGTTCTGGAACAGAAGAAGATGTTGCTGCCATATCTCGACAAGATTGAGTACATCAACTGCCAACTACGGTAGGCAAGTCGAAGTTAATGGGGCTTCAGTCGATGATTCTAGCTGGAAAAGCTTAAAATCTTGTTGTTTGCAGACAGCGTGGGTTGTTACCCGCAGAAGAGAAATCTGTTGTCGTACTTCCTAGTCGGAGTTCTCACAGTAAACCAACCAAACCACCTTCACGAGTTTTTCCAGACGCAGTGGAGGCTCGGAATCAAGACGAACAAGATGTTGAGGTCAATCCAGCTACTGCTTCAGTCACAATATCAGCACGAATGTTGAGATCGCGTTACCCAAGATTTTTTGAGGCTGCTGTACCAGCCGACGGTGCTAAGGTCTTGCTACCAAGACAGCGAGGGATCAATTGGCTTCTCCGAACGATTGAGGTCATCTACAGTGCGCTTTCGGACGTCTTGTTACTGCAAAATGCAGTTGAAAACACCGAGACTGAATCCACAACATCGGACGTGTGGGCGAAACCTAAGAACAAAACTCAAAGCCGCATGAGTTCCCCTGGCTGGTTGGCCATGCCATTTTTCACTCGCAGATTTATTCATCACACGTTAGGACTGCCTGGCCTTGCTGACCAAGAGTGCTTGGACCTCATGTACAGCATGGAATTGGTTCGTGAGCAATATCTACAGGTAGCTTTGTTTTCCTCGTTCCTGAGGGAGATTTTCGACGAAGATACGCTCCTGTTTTTCCTGTTTGTGCGACGTAACTTGCAAGATGAATTTGATCTGGATCTCGCAGCTAAAGAGAAGCTAGCGCATTCATCAACCGCCAGTGGATCGAAGAAGTACATCGCGGTGAACATGCTTGAACTGCGCGACCATCCATTAATCCCAGACGGCACAAAACAAGTTTTCTTGTCGAGAGTAGCTTGTGAAAGCGTCATGCAGCGTGTCTTTGATTTTTCTCGACGCCTTCGCTACGATGGAGCTCCTCGAATCGCAGCCCCCATTCTTTTGGCGCAGTACATTGTACGAGAAATGATAGTGCCTCGACTCCACACGGATGAGCGGCAGTTCATGGTGTCCAGTGAAGTTTTATTGACAACACTCGTTGATTTGTTCCGTGAAGTCGCTGAAGACATCTTGGCTCAGTTCAAATTTAACGACGACGGAGAGTCCTTGTCCAGCCTAATCCGTCTTCGAGACACCATCACGTTAGACTCGAAGGTGGACAAGTGGGTCGCGTTGTATGCTGAGCAGGAGAGAGCTTTACGTAACCAAAAAATCGAGTTGATGAAGATGGAGCGTAACAATACCAACAACCAGTTTCGAGTACAACTTCGGCTGCTTGAGAATCGAATCCACTTACAAGAGCAAGAGCTTCAACATATCCAGAAGAAAATCACGGACGGCGAAAACCTGGTGAGCAACGTGTGGAAGGAGGTAGTGGCGATAAAATCTCCGTCAAAACTGGCAAAGACTCGAGCGCCTACCCGGGTAGGTGACGATACTGCCATGGGTTTGAATTCGAAGGAGCTGGTTTCGGTTCTTGGCCGATTCGAGGCGCATATCGGACGGCTACAGAAAAAGCATGACATCGCAGTGAAGGCGTCGATGCTTCTAGCTGTGCCTTGGCAGCAACAAATGGAGGAGTTGAGACTTCGCATGGTGATTCGAATCCAACGCGCCTATCGTGCACGAAAGCGCTCCCAAGAAACGAAAAAGAAGGCACGAGACAAACTCTCTGCTCAAATACTGGAACGAGAGATCAAGTTGAAAAACCAAGAGCTGGAGAGAAAGCGCCTCGAAGCCTTGCGCGAGAAAGACATGGAGCGCCACCAAGCACGCTTGAAAGCGAAAAGGGAGCAGGAAGACAAGCAGAAGCGTGAATTGGAAGAGAAACAGAAGAAACTGGTTCAGAAAGCTCGAGAACAAGAAGCCATCCAGCGCGCCGCAGCACTGAAAAAGAAAGAGCTTGGGCATGTCATGGAGCAGTGGAAAATGTTCGTGAAGAAGAAGAAGAACCGACGAAAAGCCAACCTTTTGTTCTTGAAATTCAAGCTCATGAAGTGGAAACTGCATTTCACTCTGCACAAACGAATGGCACAAGCAGCGAGAACGATTCAGCACTTCGTTCGCCAACGGAAGGAACGCATACAACTCCGAAAGCAAATGAATTTGCGAGCAAAGCGCAACAAAATGGCGAAGAAGTATCTGCTGAAAGTGCAGTCACGCATGCTAAACCGTTTGTTTAACCAGTGGGCAGCTTTCACACTGGAGCAGCAAAGACTTCGAGATAACTTCGCTGCAATCATCCAGAAACGAGAAGGCCATTGGTTCCAGCGGTGGGGTAGCTTTGTCCAAATGATGAAAGCACGAAAACTTGCGGCTGCAGTCTTAATTCAACGCCAATACCGAGGTCGAGCAGCACGTCAAGTGTTCCGCCTTCAACGTGAGCGCCATCGAAAGGCAATCACCATTCAACGAGTGTATCGTGGGTTTCGAGGTCGAACGATGGCGAAAAAGCGGAGAGAGATCAAGTCCATCCAAGACAATGAAGTGGAGACCATTTTACGCCGTGTCAGGAACCGCGAAGCAGGAATATGCTTCGACATGCTAGTTCGCTTCACGCACTGGGAGCTGCGCATCAAAGAGTTGGCACACGATCGAAGAATTGCTACCGAAAAGCTCACACTGTCCGCTTGGAATCAAATTGTCTTGCGCAGAAAGGAGAAGAAGTCTGTATTGCTTCAACTCCACAACCACAACGCGTTGATCATCCAACGCAACTATCGCAGACACCGATGCCAAGTGCTCTTCAAAGAGACATTGCGCCTGAATCGCGCCGCAATTTTGATCCAACGAGTCTTTCGGGGTTATCTCGGCCGACAAGCAGCAAAACGGCGACGCTGGGAGATGAACGCTGCACTCCGAGTGCAGACGGTTTGGCGACGACACCAGGCCAGGAAGTTTGTAGCAGCTTTACGAACGGAGAAGATTCTGCTCGCAACGTACAAGGGCGACTACACCACTGTGAAGCGCGCCATTGCGCATGGGTTTTGGTATGTCGTGGACGCTGAGGGCAACAGCATTCTTCATCTCGCGGCGGCGGCAGGACACAAACGACTTGTAAAGCTCTGTCTGCGCAGCTCGTTCGACATCAACCTCGTCAATTATCACAATCAGACTGCATTGCATCTCCTGCTTGCAAACCTTCCTCCGTCTAGCGGTGTGAGTGATCCAAGCGAAGTGAAAGCACGAGACGAACGGGTCGCACTGGGGGAGTACATGATCGAGCACGGAGCATGGCACGAAGCACCCGATAACGACGGGTTTACTCCGCTTCTGTTGTGTGCGTCTTTGGGTCAAAGTGAAGCTGTTGACATGCTGCTGAACCATGGAGCTGACACGGAAGCTCGAACTTCTGGTGGTAGCTTGAACGCATCTCAACTCGCAGTTGAAGGCAACTACTCGGCCACGCTGAAAGTGCTCCTGGAATCAGGAAGTTTTGATATTGGCGAAAGTGGTCGCACTACAATGTTCTTGCTGCACGCTTGTGCTGGCCGAGGGCTGATAGACTGCGCTCGGGTGTTGGTCGCTCATATCCGACATCGCTTAGAGATATTTGGTTACGACACGCTGAATCTGTGCGATGCAGAGGGCTATACCCCGTTGATATACGCCGTGAGCAACGGATACGTCGACGTCACCGAGTGTTTGCTGGCTGCGGATGCCGGTCCTGATGTTAAAGACTACTTCGGTCGTTCTCCACTTCACTTTGCACTGATCTCCAACGACGCAGCAACGCGAGAGGCTCTTATGAACCTCCTTATCCAGTACGACGCAGACGTCAACATGAAAGACACGGACGGTGATGCACCATTGCACGTGAGCTGCCAAACCGACGAACGACTGGTGTGCACCCACCTGCTGCTTACAAGTGGGGCCTTCATCTGCGCCAACGCACTTGGGAATCATCCAACTCACATTGCAGCTTGCAACGGCGCGGTGGACACGCTCAAGCTGCTCATCGACTACGGTGGAGATATGAATCTCAAAAACTACGAAGGCAAAACTCCGTTGGGTATGGCACGCATGAACGCCCAGCCGGCCATTGCCGAGTTCGTCTTGTCATATTTCGCACAGGAATACACTGACAAGAAAGATGAAGACAGCCCGGAGCTTGATCCTGCTGAGGTTGTCGAGAGCAACCAGCAGGAATTTGAAAATCTGCCTAAAGTTGAAAATTCTGGGGATCAACTCGCTACCGAAGCACTCGCAGAAGATGAAAATCTTCAAAAGGATCGGACACCAACAGAGTGGATTGCTGCCGTCTCGGAAGCGTACTGCATGGGCTCCGTCGCAGAATGGACACAGTACGTCGACGCTGCAACCGAAGTGCCATTTTACTACTGCATGAGTCCTTCTGGTGAGCTTGTGTACACTTGGGATACACCGGTAGAGTTTGACGCTGCAATGGGTGAAATCTGGGAGATCGTGCGAGGTCCTTCGACGTCAGTGTCATTCGCAATCCTGAATGGCGAGGAGGATCCGTCTTCTGCTCGGAAAGCTGCTGATAGTCGATATTATCTGTACCACAACCGCGTCACGGATGAGCTCACCTCGGCCATTCCGCCCATTGACTATGCACTCCTGCAGGATGTGGTGCAGAATTCCAAACGGATGAAGCTTCTGCGAGCTCGGGTCCGGAAAGTATCTGCAGATGAACTCAGCGCGTCGGCAATGGAGTACATGCGCTTTTTTCGCGGCTTTGAAGAAGAGAGCGCCCAAATTCGCAAGGAGATGCGTGCTGCAATCAAGATTCAACGTCATTTTCGTGCTCGGAGGACGCACCTGCTGGTCAAGGCATTGCTGCATCAAAATCGTTGTGCGGTCCATTTACAGCGGGCATTCCGTGGTCGTAAAGCTCGTCGAGAAACCGAATTACTCCGGAAGCAGCAAAGTGAGGTCGTTAAAATTCAAGCAGCGTATCGTGGTCACCTCACAAGAAATCGAGAAGCGCGAGGTCTTCGAGCTCAACGTCAGACACACCTCAAGCGCAGACTTGCAGCCCGAGACATTCAGCGTACATTCCGTGGCTTCATGGGTCGCAAACTTGGCTATCGCGAAAAAGTTGTCCACCGACTGGGTCCCAAGGGATACTTTGACTGGGAAGCACTTCGTAAACGAGCGGTGGTGGTGCGTACGTTCAAAGTCTGGGACGAAATGGAGGCGCGTGCAGATTTCCCAGGGGTATTTTTCTACAGTCATCAAGTCACGCGCGCTTGTAGCTGGCAGAAACCTCCATCCTGGATCACTCACGACCAAGACGCCTTTGAAAATCGACGGCAGTTGGTGCGTTGGGGATACACCGAGAAGATGCAACAAGCTGCACAAACGCTTCAAAGACTGTGGCGAGCGCGAATTGCAAGGATCTCATTCCAAATGGTTTTACGTGCCGTGCGTTTGATGAAAACTTGTGAGCGCGAATACCTGGAAGACCCGACGCACTTAGCGAAAATGGGCAACTACGTGCTGTACTTGCACACCATTGTCCACGACTACGATCGCGCGCGACCTCTTTACGGAAGACTTATGCGTGTTATGGCACAGCGAGGACCCGATATACCATTCGTGCTCTTCTCGTACGGCATCTTCTTGTACATCACGCAAGAAGAGGACACGACACTTGTAGAGGAGATGATTCTGCGTGGCAAGATAGCAGACCCGACCCTCGTCAAGTACAAAGTAGCATTCCTCGGCTTCTTCCGACAAGCGATTCTCCAAAACCCGGACGATACTGAAGCGCATATCAACTATGCAGCTTGCATCCAATGGCTTTACGAACAGTACGACGAAGCCACGATCCATTATCTTAACGCATTGGCCTTAGCACCGCAACGCAAAGGCACAATGGAGATTTTCCAGAATATGCTTGACCGTAGGAGACGGATTGAGCGAGCCAAACTCACTCCTCGTAGCCGAAAGGCATTCACAAAGATGGAAGATGCCGGTGTAGAAGAACAGTTTGATGCGTTTGCACGCTTCCGGCGGTGGCAATCTAAACAGGCTGAAGACGATGATCGAGCGGGAAGAATGGCTCTGGAGGCTGAACAGGATGCTGCCAACAGACTTGCATCAGCAAGAAAAATTCAAGCACGGTATCGCCGACGGAACGCCATGCGAAAGGTGACTCGTCTTCGACTTGAATACAAGATAGCTGCCGCCAAAGTTGAAGAGGCCCAGCAGCAAGCTCTGTACGACAGAATATCGACCGCGTTCGAAGACGTGATCTCAAGCAAGAAGAAAAAGAAGGCAGACGCTGCCACCGTCTTGAGTCTTCCTGCCGCCCAGCTCGACGCAATCTTCATTTCCCTTCAAATGGGGTTCACAGAGGCACAACTGAATGCGGTGAGCGCAAAGTTCCGGAAGAACCATCCGAAGGTCAAGCACGTGAACGTCATGGATGTCTGTCGTTTTGTCCAGTCTCAACCACTGCTCCAAGAGAGACTTCCCAGCATTTTTACGGTTACGGCCTCCAAACCATCGTAAACTCTTATACAAAGCTGCAGCATCAACGCAAAGTGGAAGAGAGAGCGTTGCTGTATGATTCAGGAAAAGTTAGCAGTCTGCAACGCGAACGGTTTGGTGGTAACCCTTACAGAGCTTTCTCCCACCTTTCAGCGGGACTGCTTCCTTTATTGAAAAGGAGTTCCGTCCATACGTGACCATGCGTTGGGAGCTCAATTGGTGAGCAACCGTGTCCAAAGCCTGTAGGGGAGGACTAACTCCGAGAAATGTCGAAGTAGTTTTCATCTGAAGCTTTTTGTGTTGCCTTGCCATCAACCCCAACACCTGGCCTACGGCAAATAGTGAGCTGCGCCAGGAATTTGACATCTTCAGCACTATCCACGCATCTTGTAGGCGCGGATCCGAAAAATGATCACCAAATGCCTCATATACAACTACTGGACCAATACCGGCGTCAGACGTGACATTAATCACGGGCGACTTGACTGCGGAGAGTTTTGAAGAACTGACAGTCAAAAACATAGCATTGTCGCTTCGGCGTGTCCCCGAATTCTCACGCTAGCAGCGAGGACAATGGGGCAAGCACCTATACGTTTCCTGAAAACTTCGTTGCATTTATCCAGTCCTTGAAGACGCTTGAACAGAAGCCGCTCACGCGGCCTTCGGAACGCAACAGCCGCGTGAGCGGCGACAGAGGATATTCAAATACATATTATTTGGTACGGTTGCTTGAGTCGATATGCATCTAGAGTACTTGGGGTTGTTTGAATGAATACACGTGTCGGACAAGGCACGATGAAGAGCTGTGTGCCTACGCATCGAGGACCCAACCAGACTTGCAGGCTTCCTCGCAGGAGATGCGTTTGCTTGGATCGGGGTGCAGTAGAGATGCCAGTAGGAACACAGCATCTGGTGATAAAGTCGACGGGAAGAACCACGTCGGGAACGCCACAGGGCGACGCGGCTGGACGCCACCAACGCCAGCGGCTCCCGCCTTGATCATACTGGCATCACTTGAGAACGGGCTGTTGCCGCTTGCAGAGGGCGAGCAAGCCCCGGCAGCTTGGGCTTGGCTCCACAGCATGTTAGAGCCGTTAAGCATGAGTCCGAGCATCGGTGGAGTCGCGTGAAAACTTGGGTGCGTTGGCGACATCTCCGGAACTTGCTGCTTTAGCGAACCAGAGCCAGTGGAGCCTTTTCCCGTCTGGAACAAGCTCGCATCGAACAGCAACTTGCCTGTGTGCGGGTCTGACGGCAGAGACCGGAGCCACTCGCCAAACTTGAGATACCGCGGACACGTGGCTAGGTCACGTCCAAAAGGGAGGGTGCCCACTAGCAGCCCGTAAAGAATCACGCCACTGCTCCACATATCCGCTTTGCGTCCGTCATAGCCGTAACGTGCGTTCTGCAGCACCTCGGGCGCCACGTAGTGCGGCGATCCGACGATCGAGTTGAGTCGTCGGAAGCGCGACGGCGCCATCAGATTCGTCATCCCTCCTTCGCCGTTGTTGTCCTGGTCGTCTGCACTAGCTCCACTGCTCACAGCAGCAATAAAGTGAGCTGACAGGCCAAAGTCGGCGATCTTAAGCACGTCCGAGTCGCTGAGCAGCAGGTTCTCAGGCTTCAGATCTCGGTGCACAATGCCGAGTTGATGGCAGTAGCGCACGCCCGCCAGAAGCTGGGTAAAGTAGGTCCTGGCCACATCCTCCTCCACCCCAGAGTCTCCTCGAATGCGGTCGAAGAGTTCTCCGCCATAGGCGAGCTCCAGCACAAGGAAAATCGTGGATTTCGAGGGCTGCACGAGCTCCAGCACGTCGTAGAGCTGCAGCACGTTCTCGTGTCCCGTGCCGATGCGTTCGCCACTCACACTATTTCCTGTGAGCTTGTGCATGTGCGCGATCTCTCTGTAAATGGTCTTCCTAGCCTGCAAAAAGGCGCGGTACTTGGCCGGCATGCAGGGGATCACGTACGTGACGTCGTTGAGCACCACGAGCTCGTCTCCGTCCTCCACGACTTCCTGCTCCTCCTGCTGCTGCATGACCTCCGCCGCTGCGGCGCTGGCTTCTGCGGCGCCTCCCAGCACGGGATCTTCACTTACCGTGCGTCGATCTGCGCTCCTGGGTCGTCTCCTGTGTCTCTGATGCTGCAGTTCGTCGTCGTGATGGTCCAGCAGCCACAAACTCACGCACATCTCCAGCGTGAGTTCCCTCAGCACGGGCGGGGCGCCCGACGTCACGTAGCAGGCCAAGAGGTCTCTCCTGCGGGGCAAATGCACCCAGTACACGTTGTCCAGCGTCATGCCGCGCACGTTGCCCACCACGGGCGCGCCTTTCTTGACGATCTCGGCGCGCCGCAGCGCCCCCGGACTCGTGAGTTTGTAGCCCACGGGGTTGAGGATCTTGACGGCCACGGGCCGCTTCATGCGCTGGTCGAAGGCTTCGTACACGACGCCGGCGATGCCTCCGCCCAGGTAGTTGCCCATGGCGAAGGCTGTGGAGGCAGGAGACGACGAGAGCGAGATGTGCTGCCCGTCGTAGGACGCCACACGCTCGGGTGACACGTCGGCCTCGCTCAGCGGCATGTACTTGGTCTTGAGCAGCGCCATGTTTTAGGCCCCCTCCCACTTCCTCGTCTTTTGGGTCGCAGCAGGCAGACGAAAGCGTAAATGGGGGAAGGTGAGCAGGCGGCTCTCTGTTTTTTTTGGTTCGGTTTTTTTGGATTTTAGGCCTTTTTCTGCGCCGCGCCCAATAAGAAGAAGGGAAGGCTTAAAAGGCTGCGAGGGCTGGAAGGTGGCGAGTGGGTTGGCGAGGCTAAGGCCAGTGTGGTTGCTGCGGGCGGGCTCCACGTACTGCTGGAGCTGGGAGCAGGAAGAAATGCGTGACACAGATCACGACGAGGAGGTTAGTTCCGACGCTGGCCTTGAGACACGAGCGATTTACGACGCGGATTAGGCCTGCTTTTAGCGCGCGCTGACTATTCAGCTAAAAGTTAGCGAGTCAGACCCGACGCATAGACGCGCGGAACGCTCGATCTTCAATCGGCGCGCTCCGACGGCGTTGCGCTGGCGGCTCCAGGCGGCCGTTGCAAGCCTTCAAAGCTCTTTGTCCAGGACGTACTCTCGCCATTTCGTCTCTCGCGCCAACGGTGCTTTCTCGTCGTCGTAATGGGGGCGTCCTCTGCCTGTTTTTGGCCTGAGTTGCTCTGCGTTCGGCCCACGTTCCGACGTGCGCCTGCTTATTCACGGCTTGTTCACTGCAGACGGAGCGGCCCAGCAAAATCTGATGGCACCGGACCGGCACTGGGGCTGATGGCAGTGATGCCGCTCGCGGCACACAAGCAGCTCCGAGCACAATCATCGCTTGGAGCTTGAGCTGGCAAATCCGCGGATGGACAGTTCGGCACCGCATGGCGTCGCTGCCTCCGAGCTCCACGCAACGCTCAGCTGGGCGTTTAACATTCAGAGCTTACGCTTCTTTGGAGATGCAAGCCATGCCTGTGCCACAATACAGCAAGTACAGTAACTTCGTATGTACAACAAGCAACCTCACCATACGTCTCCATTACTCTGACATACAAACCACAGTCGTCACACGTCACACATTTGTGCTCTTACACCGCTCTTCCACTTGACGAACATCTCTATTGTAACACCCTCCGCCCTTTATCTGTCCGAGGCAATCAGACGAAGAGCTACGTAGCCCTCATGGCGTCTCCGCGCGACGTGCTACGGACGTCTCTGGGCTGGGACTTCTCCTTCGCGTCCTCAGACCCTGCGGCCGCTCGCTGCCTCGTAGCGCACCCGAGAGACGCCACGCGATTGGCCGAATGGCTCGTGCGTGAGCTGCCGACGCTGCCAAGGCCTATTTCGCCTAATATAAGCCCTAAAAGAAGGGAAAAGACCCTAAAACAACAGGAAAACACGCCCTCCGAGGACTTGGAGACGCTATTACAGCGGGAACTAGGGTTTGGGGGCGCGGAGGAGCTCCTGACGCCGTCTGGGAGCAAGATCACGCACGAACTGGAGCAGGACGAGGTCTGCGAGCTGCAGCAGGTGCGTCCACGTCTCGTGCAATTATTGTTTTGGCAATAATTTATTGCGGACAATAAATACTGAAGCTTTTGGGGTTGTGGCTATTCAGTTGTCAACGCGAGAGGTGCTGGCCAAGTTGTATGACGAAATCCCGTCCTATACGCAGCAAGATGTGGCCAAGATCACTCGAGGTCTGTTTGACATGCACGCGATGCCTCGAAGTGCTCATTTGCCGACGCTGAGAGGAGTTTTCACAACGTTGGGGTCAACTTCAACTTCAACATGCACTTTTGCCGTGTTCGAGTACGACGCGCAGTCGCTGCAGGACGTGCTTAAGTACAATCGAGCCGTGTTGGGAGGACCGAAGGAGGTGGATATGGAGCCACAGATGGAGGAGGAGCAGGACGCACTCGGAGACCTCAAGAAGCGGCTGGTGCTGCTCCAGGTGCGCCGTGCACTCGAGTTCCTGCATGAACGCGGCTTGGCATGCGACGGCTTTTCTCCTCGTGATCTGAATTTGACGGACACGCTGTGGCTGCATTTTTCAGCGCTGCCTCGAGTGCTCGATGCTTGCGTTGCTGCTCGCGCTTCGAAGGAAGAGGAAGCTGGGGAAGGACACAATGGTGTGGCTGTGCCTCGTGCTGTCGAATCGTGCTCCTCGAGGTCCATCACGGAGCGCTGGTGCACTGGTGATATCAGCAACTTTGAGTATCTGATGATCATTAACACTGCGGCTGGGCGACGCATGGAGGACGGCGTGTTTCACCCATTCTTGCCGTGGGTTACTGACTTTACAGCAGGCCCCCATGGTGGCTGGCGGGACCTGGGCAAGAGCAAATTTCGCTTGACTAAAGGCGATGCCCAGCTAGACCGCACGTTTGCGAGCAGTGCTGTACCACACCACATTACCGAGAGCCTGTCGGAGATCACGTACTACATTTATTTGGCAAGGCGCACTCCAATGGCATTGCTTCGACGTGTGGTGCGAGGTAATTTTCAGGCACGTGAGTATCCGTCCACAATTGAGCGTATGTTTCAGTGGACGCCTGACGAGTGTATCCCAGAGTTCTACACCGACCCTGAGGTGTTTAAGTCCCTTCATGGTATGGATATGGATGATCTGCAGTTTCCGCTGTGGCCGAATGAGGATGGCGAAGATGTGACCAATGCCGAAGAGTTTATTCGATGCCACCGCGCGATGCTTGAAAGTGACAAGGTTTCGGCACAGCTGCACAAGTGGATTGACTTGAATTTTGGCGCTGCTCTGAGTGGCGAAGCCGCTATTCGAGAGAAGAATGTGCCCCTCATCGTGCATGCAGCTGGAAAGAGCCCTGGATTCGTTCAGCTTTTTGAAGTTGCACATCCAAGACGTCGTTGCCGCTGCGAACAAGTTGAGACTATTGAATCGACGGCCGAGACCGAAACAGAGGCATCACACTCCGCGTTGCGCCCGCAGCGCACGACAAAGGAAGTAAACGCGATGCTATCGCGTGCAATGCAGGTCGTGGCGGATGCACAAAAAGAGATGCCGCCATTGGTCTTATATGGAGGTAACGCCATGGGGGGCTTGAACATGCTAGGCGGAGGAGGAAGACAGGAAGCCGAAGTATCGCGCTTTGGCCTACTGCATAGCCAGAGTGCTGGAGAGACTGGTACCGGCATGAACGGGGCTGTTGGTGCTAACGTTGTGAACCTACCAGCGGCTTCACCAAATGAAGCTACACGTAGTCAAGTCATCATGCGCAACCTAAAGCAACGTCGACGGGGAAATAAACCTCGAGCACGGTCACACGCAAATGTGTCTGGATCGGAGCCGCTTGCCTCTCCTCCAGCATTTCTTTCCGGTGGTGGACGTGAAGTGGTGTCACCTCCAGCGCCATCACCTGTGTCGGGATCAAGCGGATTAGGTACGTCAAGGTTGGGGAACCTTTTCCATTCGGATTCTTCGAACCCAAGCAACGGCAACAACTACAATAACAGCGGTGGTGGTGGCTCCAAACCTGCAGGCAGCGGATTTCACGTCGGATCGGATGCGTCCGCTAGCCCGCCGAACTCTATGGGGCCATTTGCGAATTCTGCCAACTCGAATAGTCGAAGTTTCACAGGAAGCACCGGACCTACGGAGCACCTCCGTGTGCTCACCATATCTACTCCGCACGGAAATACCAATGGGGGACTTGGTGGATCGGCGGTGGAGCATCGAGAAGGTGTTTCGTCCTCGCATCATACACGCCATGCCTCACTAGGAGGCGGCAGCCCGAATACTGGGTCGCATTTGCTGCGTGACTTATGGCAACAATTGCGCCAGCCCGAAGACGATGGACCAGCTGCAAGTAGTGGCGTCGGTGGCGGGCATGGCCATGGACACAGCGGACAGGGGCACCATAGAAGCGCTAGCACAGGCCATGACCTCATGCTGGCCCTTGGTGGGGCACCAGGCGATATGCAGCTCTCAGACTTGGATGCTGTACACGACTTCGGTTCTGCCATCGACCCTTATGCACCGCTGGATGATGTGGACCTTAAACTTCTTCAGCTTGGACTCCCAATTGTTCTTCCTGGGGGCGAGAAGGAGCTTAAAGCGGACTCCGTTGCCCAGCCGCAATCGAAACTTGACACTGAGACATCAAGTTTCGCTGAAGAGCATTTTGCTGACGAGATGGTTGACCCGGTTTATCGTATCCCCGACAAATTCTTGAAGTCAACTGTACATCTTCTCACCCCGTTCGAGTGTGCTCAGGCTGCTGATATTTTCTCAATGGGCTGCATCGCGGCTGAGCTGTACACACAGACACCGGTCTTCTCGCGGCGTTCTCTAGAAGAGTATCTTGCTTCGTACTCTCGACAGCTAGCACGGAGTAATGCTAAAGAGTCAACCGAGTGTGACAGAGGCGATGGATGGATTTCAAGCATACTGGCCGCTCAATGCTACTCTCCATTAAGCAACCCACAGCTATCGTGGAACCACGCCGTGGCTGAGCAGCTGGCTGGGTTACCACTCAGTTTGAAACAATGTGTGTTGGACATGTTGCACCCAGACCCTCGAGAGCGACTAATTCTTACTTGTCGTAATGAGGGGTTCGAGTCGGTTGCAGTACTACGAAACTCGGTTCTCGCTAAGGGAAACACTTGTGGCGCGTTATCAACAGTGCCGCAAGATGCATTTCACGCGACACCGTCGGCATTATTTCCAAAGGACTTACGTGTCGTGTATAAGTTCCTGGTGAAGCTTCACAGTGCGCCAGAGTGTGATTGGCATGCACGGTTCACTGCTGCCAGACAGTTGCTGTCATCTCTTTCAAGCTTATCGGAGATATTTTTCCGTGTGGCCATGCCCGAACTTGTGCGCTTCTTCCGAGCGAGATCACATACGGAGACCATTCGCGCTGATCGTGTAGCCGCCGCTGTGGTATTCCTGCTTCCTGAAATGTCTCGGCATCTTGGCCGTAAACGGGCTCGCGCGGAGTTACTTCCTGATGTGTTGCGCGTTTATGAGTGTAGCGAACTCGGACGCTCTCTACTTATCAGGTGTTGTTTGGGGGCTCCAAGTGTATTGCTGTCCTTGTTGCGTGCATTTGGAGCGGCTGCAGTTCTCGACAGCTTTATTCCAGTGGTACTTGAGTGGCTTGTGCCTCCTGTTGCGGCGGGATCAGATGCAGAGTTGAGATCATCGCTGACGCCGATTTCTGTTCGGTCATCTCCACTGCCGCCGTTTGCTTCCGAATCCGCTGCGCTCGCTGCTGTCACTTTTGGCGAGTTATCTTCCTCGGCGATGCTAGGCCCGTCCCTTACGGCCAAGTATGTGCTACCAGCTTTGTTAGCCCAGCTAGGACGCGTTAAAAGTCGGTGGACACACCTTGCCGAGGCTAGAACTCTTCGACGTACGGACAAGAAGGTCGCAATGGCACCAGTTATTCTCGAGGTTGGCGAGTTACCGGGAACGTCCGAGTTCCATTTGACTTTCCTGTCCAAGACCAAGCTGTACGAATCACACCACGTTGCTGATGCCATACTCCAAGTGTGCCGAGAATTGGGCGAGTTCCCCGTTGCGAATATGCTACTTCCACGACTTTTTGAGGTCCTTCCGCGACTGGTATCTCTATCCGAAAAGATTGGTTCCGTCCGTATTGAAGGTGTTCCGGTACGTGCCTGGCACCATTCTCACTGGTTTTACGAAGATGTTGTGGAACTAACTTTTAGTGCATCTGCAGGAAGAGCTTGGACGCGAGATCTATGTGTTGTTGCGCATTTTGAGGCATGTCGTTCGTACACTGAACGATACAGCGTCTCTGCAAGAAATCTTGTCACGACGTGCACGAAGTAACCTGATGGAGTTGCTAGCACAAGCAGCACCACCTTTCCTCCACCCTCGTATGGCGACTGCAGTTATCGCTGCGGCTACGACAAGCGCACAGCCAGCTGCATCAATGCGCGCTACGTCCGGTGGGGTCACTACTAGCTCGGCAAAGAAAAAGGTGCTACGCAGTATGAACTTTATGAAGGACGCAGACCACCGCAATCTTCGAGCGTTCACAGTAGTGGGTCTCTCACGCACTATTGTAGCTGTGTGCCAGAAGCTCGGTGCAGAAGCTACGGTGGCAGATGTTACTGTTGTAAGTGGCATCAACCGCTTTCTCAAGCGCTGCAGCGATGTGTATGCCGAGTTAGAAGTGTCCAACTTTCAGTGGGATCTTGCCAGCGAATTGGTGAGCGAGCTATGCGTACCGTTGCGTACCTTGCTGGGCAAGGAGCTGTTCAACCGCAACTTCCCGGTCGTCGCAGGAAGCTCAGTGTTGCAACTGCTGCTGCTACCGATAAGCAGTACCGCTGGCGTCGATGCCAGTGGTGTCGGAGTGTTTGATAGCCACGCAGCCAGCAATGACCAGCGGAACGTCAGTTCTTTAGATGACCGACTAGCAAAGTCGCAAATCCAGTTGCGCCAACGGATGCCTATGGGAGAGGAAGGAGCAGCGGATGAAGAAGATGACGCGGATGATGAAGATGAGGATGCAGACAACGCATCTGTGACTTCAACGCCGGAACCAGAAGATCCTACGACGTACCCACCCGAGCTGCTGCGATGTGCATACCATGCTGTCCGCTTGCATTCCGTTCGCGCAACAAGCTTCCTTCGTGTGCCGTCAACGGTCCTTATAGGTTCTGGCAAGAAATCTGCGCAGTGGGAAACTTCTCTTAGTAAGGAAATGCTGCTGTTGCAAGAAGCTCGCCGTCAACGCAAGGTTGTCAGCGCTGCGCTAGCCCCAGAGCGCGCTGGTGCAGACGCTATTTGGCTTCGATCACGAGTCCGTCAAGCATTTGACATTCGCCGTGAAGAAGGAGTTCCTCAAGCTCCAACTGGCGGCTACGAGGGTGGTGGAGGTGGTGGTGGCGGCATTTTGGGGAGTTCGTGGGCTCTGAATGCCGAGATCCGGCAGTCTATAAAGGCCCACTCCAGCTCGGTGCGCTGTGTGAGTGTGGATGCTGATGAAGAGCTGCTCTTGACCGGAAGTCGACATGGATCGTGCAGGGTTTGGCGGCTTGCAGGTCACCCAGTCCAAGCTCGAGCAGCAGCACCGACTGGTGTATCGGACAACCGCCCGATCATCGCAGTGGCTCGTACCGGTCGAGCTGGGCCTTTAACAAGAGGCGGGAGGACTGGTGCAGGTGAAGCGGATGGGATGGCAGCGGCCGCATCCAGCTCCGGCGTAATGCTCTGGGATCTGCGAACGAGCCAAGCGCGGATGCATCTGCCATTTTCCGCGACTAGCGAACCGGTTGTGTCGATGACTACGGCTACTTCTGCCGTTGATGTGGCAGTCGCCACAGCGCGGCGCGTAGTCTGCGTGGATGCCCGTACTGGCCCACGCGTCGTCGCAGAGTGGCACGCGGACGCTGCTGGCATTGGATCCAGCTCGGCTACTGCAGGACTGAACTTGACAGCTGTGGCTTCGTATGTGGACGGCACCGCGTACCTTGCATTGGGAGCTGCAAGTGGTCGCGTGGTGCTCTTAGATGCACGGACTGGTCGCCAGGCCGCACGTTGGCAAGCGCTAGACGCAGGTGCTCGCGTCGTCCATATGATACAGATCTCCGAGTCGCAGTTGCTGGTGGTCGGCGCCGACAAGGAGGCGCGCGTGTGGCGTGTGAAGCTGCGTAGTCACGGCCACCCGCAGCTTCGGATGACAATCACCGGCGTACCGGAAGGCATCTCCGCGGCACAGATCTCGGTGCACGCCGCCGTGGACACTACCGTGCTTTACGTCGCCAACAGCGCTCGTATTCACTGCGTGCAGCTATCGACGGAGCCTCGCGCTGTGGTGTCAGTGCACCCCCCAGTGTCTGTTCGAATGGAGTCCTGGCAGTTAACGGAGCCCGGCGGAGTCGGCAAGAACAACAGAAGTCGCGTCGTCACTCACGGGATAGCAGTGCTGCCACTGCGCCAGCTCCTGCTTCTTGGCACTGAAGACGGTTGCTTGAAGTGCGTCGTCTAACTGATTAAAATTCTACGTACAAAATGTAAAGATGAACACGAATTAACGCGTGCAACGACTGACAAGTAGGCTAAGACTGTGCTGTAAAGGAACCAAAATAAGAGTTTTCATTTCGCTCTAACCCTCTCCGTCACTGCCGGAGAAGGCTGTAAATGTAAAAGTACAGCACTGAGCTCGACTCGGCTTCCTACTCCGCATGTTCTTGAATTGTCCGTCACTTGAGCGCGTCCTATTACGAAGTCAGCGAATGAGATGCCGCGACGCGTCGAGACTTAGTTGTTCAGGCCCTTGGCCTCGTTGATGACGTTCTTGTGCATCGTGGCGATTTTGCGGCGGTGCGACTGCCAGTCGGCGCCGACGTCCTCCTTGTAACGGAAAATGTCCTGGCGGTTCTCCTTGTTCCAGTTCACGTCCGGGTGGCCGGCCAGGTAGCGCACGCACTGGGCCGTGCACAGAGCGGAGGCAGCCACGCAGGTCACGAGCACGGGCCACGTGCCCTTGTCACCGAGCCATCTCTTGGTAGCGCTCTGAGCAATACGGCCGGACATCTTGGGAGGTGGTGGTGGGTCTTGGGGAGAGGAGACTGGGTGAGGCTTGAGACGCAAAAAGCAGAATGAAATGGCCAAACTGAGGTGGCGGCAGCGGAGACTGCAGTGCTGCTGCTGACGTCAGCGTTTGCTTCCCTTCGATATCATATGTCCTGTAATAATATATGTTCAGTTTCGAGAAGATCGAGAGGAAGTGACCTGTGAGATGTGATGAACTGTGCACAATTAGTACTCCGACATGAGTGGCTGGAAGGCTCCTCCCCTCCTTTGTCCGGCTCGCTGTCGTCCGCAGAATTCTGGCCGGTCCCTTGAAACGCAAGGGCCTGTATTGAGGTGCCATGCGGCCAACGTGGGGTCCAGGACACGACGGCATGGCTCCGGTAGAGTTAAAATAGCGATCTCGAGGCGCGGTGACAGCGCGGGGCTCACTTGAAGCGCTTGCTTCAGCTTTGCGCATCAGGTCGTGGGACGACTTGACGTAACGGCCGTTGACTTAATGTTTGTATGCGGTTTAACGGACGGCGGCAAAGATACGGGAGCTGAAGTAAAACTATTGGGAATGCGAACTATACAAACGCCAAGTGGAATGTTCGTGGTGGCGCGTGTCTGTAGCGTTTAACGGTCCAAAGCTCGGGCAAAATGGGAAGGCGAGGCGCTAAAGAGATTCATGCAGGTGTTATAACGTTACGACTTCGTGTCCGGTCGTGGTGGGGTCTATTTTGATGGTTCGGCAACGAGAGCAGCAGCGGAGGCTTCGACCGATGCGACGTGGTCAGGTTTCGTCCTTTTCACGGGCTCCCCGGTCTGCTCTTCTTCGTACGCGTCGTGGTTCACAAACAGCAATGGGATCATGCCGATCAAACAGCCGAGCGTAATGCCGCCCGCGGACGCGAAGAAGTTACACCAGTGCGTGACGGACATGTTGGCCTGCGCCTTGGAGAGCATCGGGTCCGGGATGCCGAGACGCCGAGCCATGGACTCAACCACTCCGCCCAGACTCAGACCCACGACGTCGGCTACAGTATTGCCTAGCGCGGCGGCGCACAGCATGGACATGGCGTAGGACGAGTGGAAGTGCGTCTCGATGGCATCGCCCGCCACCAGCAGGATCAGGTTGTCCACAAGGCCAAAGCCCACGAACGGAATGGCCGAGCCGATCATAACGAGCTGGAGCTGGCGACGACTAGGTGGCAACAGCGCTCGGGACGATAGCGAAGCCGCCGGGTTGGTGCTGGCCACGGGGCGAAGACGAAAACGAGATGTGAGCAGCCCGCGCAGCTGGTCGTGACTCAAGAGGCCGTCGCGGTCCGTGTCGGCGGTCTTCAACAGTTTGTCGAGCTCGTTCGTGTAGTTGCTCGCCACGCGCGTGATGACGTTGTAGCGCTGCGCCTTCGACAGCGACTGGAAGCGATCCACTAGCGCGTCGACGGTGCTCTTAGGCTTCGGCTTGCTGCGTACAGCTGCTTTCGTCGCAGGTGTCTTCGGCTTGGCAGGTTGGTGCATCTGGGCGATAGCGGACGCTCCCCAGAGCATTGTAGTGGCCTCGCGCCGCGGTGGAGCTTTGGTTCGGCAGATGCCTGCGAACGCTGTATTGGAGCGCTTGCGGGTCTTGGGGCCCGCGTAGATATTTCGAAAGCGCCGCATAGTGTTCGTGGTGAGAGGGTCCAGTGCAGGTGAGCTTTAGACACCGAGTCGGTGCGCGCTGTGACGCGAGGTGGAAAGTGGAGGTCTTGCACGAGGACCACGAGCGTGAGCACGCGCCAATATAAGCAAGCGTCATAATCGCGCTTGGCGGTGGTAAGACCACGAGTCCATCCAGCAGAAATAGCTGCGCTTGGAGAGGGCGACACTAGATAGCTTCGTCCTCAAAACTTCCTGTTGCAATCGTAGTTTGCGTTGTTCATCCTACAAAATGCCGGAATTGGCCGAAAAAATACCCCAAAACTAACGAAGGGACAACTGATACCATGCGCTACAGGTACTGTACGTGAGCCCTAATGGTCTCCTTGTCCGCCTTAACGCGTTCCTTAACTTGTCCTCCAGTGCTTTAGCCGGATCCTTCGCCGCGGTCGCTGGTTTACTGGGCAAGCTCGGCGCCGACAGCGACTCCAGCGCGCTCCAGTTCCTCGATACGCAATGCCAATCCTCCAGCCTCTCCGAGTCCTGCACGCTGCTTCAGTCCGTCGTGCGCGTGCTCTGCCTCGTGCTCATGCTCAGCGCCAACGGCCTCATGCTCAGCTTCTTCGTCAAGGGGCTGCACGAGACGGACTCACTCACGGCCACCGTCACGAGCGCCGCCGTCAACTTTATGCTGTCCGCTGCTGGCGGCTTCTTCTTCTTCCAGGAACATCTGCCCACGAGATGGTTCTTCGGAGCGACCGTTATCTTGGTCGGGATGGCTTTCCTCCTGCACGGAGACGCTGCAGAGGCACAGGAAGCTGATCAGAAGGCCAAGAAGGAGTAGAAATACAAAAGCGGGGTGGTCTTACACTGTCAGGGTCTATACTAACTACCTTTTCAGTCTCGCTCGTCGCCCGAGTCGTCCGTGATGCCGTTGCTACCGCACACATTGATCGCTGCAGGCCAGTGGTTGAGTTCTACAAGCTCCAACCACGGGTACGACGGATACCCGGACTCGCTGAACCAGTCGGTGAACTCACGTAGCGACACCTCCTTCATCAAGTCCAACTCGGTCTTGTCAGCGGCGTCAGTATCGATCGACTCGAAGGACTGCAGAACAGCATCCGCGCCCAGTTCGGCGGAGTAGCGTGCCACCTCGGCACTAAGCGAGCTGCTCATGCCATAGAACGCCATCAAGAAGCACATGAGACTCGACTTGATTGTCTCCAGTCGAACCATGGGGATATCCGTTTCTTCGTTGCCTTCGCCCTCACCCTTCAGAGTACTCTCTCGGTCATCATCGGAAATTAGAGCGGCGCAGCACTTGAGCTTCTCCAGCATTGGGCCCTGGCAAACAATCAGCAGCCCACAAATTGCCGCACCGATGTCGATCGGGTCCTCCGACTCGTCATCTTCATCGCCGTCAGTTGTGATCTGCTCCTCCTCATCGTCGGAAGAAGGCTCGCGAACAAATACACCAAGTAGGCGTTGCAACATATCCGTGCCTTCATCGCTGAGGAATCCAGTCTGGTCTTTAGATTCACTCGACGGAGCGATGAGAGGCAAAGTGCCGCACACTTGCTGCAGCGCACGCATGAACGTACTGCGCCGTGTCAGCATGATGCCATTGCTGCAAGCAGTGGGAAAGTCGAGTGCTTCAAGAACAGCACCTTGCAGCTCCCATGAGGTCACTGTGTGCAACTGCGTTTGGCGTAAAAACAATTTGAGTGTTGAAATGTCCTCGTTGAAAAACTGCAATTCAGCAGCGTCCTTGGCAACAGCGAAAACCATGACAGGCCCATCCGAGCTCAGACTGATAGCACCAGCTGACTCGCGAGGATCGGGCTTTGAGTCTCCGTCATTGCCAGGAAGACCGCGAACAAACGGCGTTGAAACAATGTCGCTTTGTCGCACTTGACGTCGACGTGTTACAGGTTTAGCAGTTTGCTGAATTGGCTGCATCGGTTCAACAGGCAGAGGCGCTGCTGTTGACATTGGCCCACGACTTTGTGAGCCCATGACAGGAGCAGTACGCTTGCTCTGGTAAGCAGACGCTGGACCAGCCATCGACGACTGCTCCTGGAAGTCCTGTTGTTGTTGCCACTTGCTAACATCGAGTAACTCCACCCAGGATATAAGTTGATAGCCACCAGTGTTATACCATTCGCCAAACTGTTCAAAAGTCACGCGAGCGCGCGAGCGAGCGCTGCCATAGCCCGAGACAGCGGTATTTGCTGTCCCATTGCCACCCCCATTGGCCGTGACATCAGTCATGAGATCGCCCATTGCTTCCTCGATGAAGTCGTCGGCCTCCACGTAGATTTTCTCCAGCCCAAGGCGGTACGTACCATCACTCAGAGCCATCAATGCCAACAAAAACGACCTCAGATAAATAAAAAGAACCGAATGTGGCAGCGCATTCAGCTCAGCTACCGATAGTGGTGGAGCTTGGCGATTCATACCAGCACGCATACCCTGGGTAGTTGATCCGAGACCACGAGTACTGGGAAACCCAAAGCCACCAGCACCGCTCATCGAGAACTGACTGCTTTGAACACCACCGAGCCCGAATCCAAATCCGCCGGTAGCTGTTCCGAATCCCGCGGCGGTGCTGGGAGGTGGCGCGTAACTTGCAAGTGTCTTGTGCCGCTGCTGACGCATTTTGGTGATGAAGTCAAATGCCAGTGAGAGCTTCTGACTCTTAGAACCTCTACCTAAAATGCTCAGGCCGCAAGCGAGTTCCAGCGCGTTCACTCGACCACACCGCTTGCGATCAAATACGTTGAACAGTCTAGAAAGCAGCTTGGACGACGTCTGCTGAGCCTTCTCAGACATACCGTCTTTCGACACCAGACTTCGCACGCACTCATAAAAGTTGGCACGTGTGAGAACTAGGTATGCACCTTCATCTTCTTCCACAGCCGCGTAAGAGTACATCTGACCCCGGCGGCTTTGAGTCCCGACTACCTTAGACATCTTAAGCGCCTCCTCTGCTGATGGAGTAGCATACGCCAACAGTGCATCGTACACTTTGCTTACACTCAAGTCGCCAAGCTTCGTCGAACGCAGCATAAATAAGTACGTCGAGATATCACTTTCCGTAAAGTGCAAAATGCTGCCTTCTTCCAACATGTCGAACGCGTAGATGAGAGGCTTCTCGCGCTTGCTAGCCTCAAACGCTTCTTTGGCTGGCCACTTGGACAGATCCAGCAGCTCCAGCCACGGGCAGTCCATATATCCACCTGCTGCATACCATGCGGCAAATTCAGCAAGACTGATAGAATCTGGGCGTCTGCATGTAGCTTCACAGAAAAGTTTGGAAACAACCGCGCCTGCTGTACGCTCCGCGATGGAGTTTGTGCTCCACGAACTCACTGAGTTCGTGTCATTGGAGTTGCCTCTGGTGGCATTGTAGCTAGAGAAAGCGAACAGCACCACTAAGATGGACTTTAGCATCTCAAATAGACGTCGACGAGATACGTGACCATCTCCGTGACCGGCAAAAAGCTTGAAGAGCACACCAAGTTTCGCACTCTTCGTCGTTCCACAGAAAACACACATACCAGCGACCAACTGCAACATCTCCACGGATATGGTGTTCATGCCTACTCCACTTGCGAACCGGCCGTTCTGGTCCTCTCCATTCTCGACGCTATTAACTCCATTCGCCTCACCACTCTGAATGACACTTTCACTTTCGAAAAGGGTGAAAACGCGCAGCAAGTGAAATGATAGGAACTCTTGGTCCTCGTTGGACAGTTCATCACGCGGCACCAAGTCTCGCATGGCACGCAAATACCCTGGCTTGGTCAGCGAACGATTGTGAGCGTGCTTCTTGAGCAAGTGCACTAGCTCACCGCATGCCATACGACTGAAATTCATGCGCTCTGAAATTGTGTATACAATTGCAACATCTTTTAGTCGAATGCGGAGCGTGGTGTTATCGTAGCTTGTAAGCTTGAATTGCAAAGCCACCGACGACAGGTCTTTTGTTGCTGCGGTTGATGCCGTAGGAGATGTAATCAGATTAGAAATGCCGCTGACAGCATCCATTCCTGCTTCCACCGCGTATCGATCTGCCGTCCGGAAAGCCGTTGTGTTCAGTAGCGTCATGTCAGACTCAGGGAAGTTGGCCTGCATTGATTCTTGCACGCGGTGTGTACTCTCATTGGAAGACACAGTGTCATTGGACGACCCAGAATTAGTATCTTCAGAGCCCATTTGTGTGGCGTTTTCGAGTGCTTGTTGTTGGCGACTCATATATCGGAGAATCGCATCGGAAACCGAGCGGCTCACCTCCGGCCACTTCTTCGTGTCCAAAAGTTCAATCCAAGCAATTATCGTGTAGCCATGCTGGGAATACCAGACAGCAAACTCTTCAAAGGATACGACACCTCCACGAATGAACGCACTCCCAGCGCCAGCACCTGCAGCACTAGATGCTGCGCCAACTAGATGAAGATTGCTCTCTTCAGGAAAAGAACCTCGGTGTTCATAGCGCCCCTGGCCTCGGTGGTGGCGCGATGTGCTTCTAAAAGAGGCTGTGTCAGCTGACATAGGAATGTCCAAACTGTGCCGTTGGCCTCCATCCTGCATCGAACTCACCGACAGTCTGGTACTGAAAGTTTTGTCTGTATCCTTGAAAATGCAGTCTGCAATCTCAATTGCAGTGGTATCTGCCACACTAGCTATAGCTTCGGCGGACAGTTCAGACCCATTTCCTAAAGCAAGTAGCATAGTCAAGAAAGACCGCAGATACTTCCACATCTCCCGTCGGGTAAGACAGCCATCACCATCAGCGTCGAATAAGCGGTACGCGAAGGCAAGCTTTTCGCTCTTAGACCCCGCGCAGAAAATCGTGAACGCAGATACAAACTCAACCAGATCGATCTTGCCTGTACCGCCACGATTAAAAGCAAAGAATAGTCGACTCAGGGTATCTGCCACCATTTTCGGGTCCTTTCCACGCCCAACACTACGAGGAGGGACCCGAGTGTTACTGTTTGCACCAAACGCGGCCGCGACGCTGGGGGCGACATTTACTGGGAGAAGCTTCCCCACACATTTGTCAAATGTGCTTTTTTCGATGCACGACGAAGACGGATCTTCCATAAACGGTTCGAATACATCGTACACGCGGTACAACTGCACCTGGTTGAGTTTGATAACACGCTGCAGCTCGAAGTACTGGATCAAGTCGCCATTGTCAAAGCAAAGGGTTGTCAACGGCAGCTCCGTGATTGCATCGTCGTCTGCATCGAAAGGAAGGTCGAACTCCAGTACAATTTCATTCTTCAAACATATAGCGGGAAGTGTTGCAGGGATACTGCTGTTGTAGGATCTCACAGCTGTAGACGACGACTCAATTGACGCAGACGCAGGAGCAGGGTGATGTCTATCCACCCCAAAACCTTGTTCTTCATCATCGTCATCATCTTCTTCGTCAATCACATCCGCAAAGGTGAAATATGGCTTTTTAATGCCTGGAATGCCGTCTGGAGGGTCAACGGCGTCAATGTCCACCTGAATATTATTCGCCGTATAGTAGTTGTTGCTTGCCACAATATGGTCAACCGACCGAGTGTCAAGACTTTCTAAATCGAAAGAAGGCGATACGAATACCCACTTGCGAAGGTCTAGCAGTTCTAACCAGCTCATGCCTTTAAAACCTCCGCCATTATACCACAATCCAAAGTCTTCAAATGTGTAGAGACCCAGGCGCATGTCTGAGTTCGCGCGCGCGCGATCTCCGTCAATTTCATCCACATAAATTTCGTTGTCCTCACTTTCGACATTACTTTTACGTTCGTTGGCTCCATCATCATCTTCTTCATCGTCGTCATCGTCATCACCACCATCGTCTTCACTAGGAAGACCCTCCATGATGGCTTCTAAAATTTCCTCCTCTCCTTTGTCCACAAGATCCGCCAATGAACCAAATCGATGTAAAACAACATCCGTTGGAGGCGACAAGTGCAGCAGCGTGATTAAAACAGACCGCAGGAAACGCCAAAGCTGCTGACGGTTTAAGTAGCCTTTGCAGTCGGCGTCAAAGTAATGAAATGCAGACGCGAGCTTATCACTCTTAGAACCCCATGACATGAGGCTGAATCCTGCGGCGATCTCAAACGCGTCCACCGTGGGACAGTTTTCTGGCAGGAAAGATCGAAAAATCGAAAGCATACTCTCCAAGAACGTGTTGTTCTCCATCAGATGCGGTTTGTCCGTCATACTGAGTAGCTCTTCAATCGCTTCCAGAAACGTTTCTTCTTCCAGTAGACCGTCACCTGTGTGTTGCACGAACGTTTCATACATTGCTTGCGGATTAATACGCGTGAAGGCAGACTGCCCCAGAAGGTCGTACAAATCGACGGCTTGTTGTTCGCCAATGGTCAGCACTCCACCATCCACACTGGAAAAGCGGAAGCTCAATTCGGCAGTTCCATCATCATCTTCATCCTCATACTCTGCGTCATCATCTCCTGCTTCACTAGTCGAGGGTGGGTCATCCGGCAGCCCCCACTTGGTCGGGGATCCCTGCGGCGTGGACGGCGTCAGCTTCTTGGATCCAGGCCATTTCTTCTGATCCAGTAGTTTTATCCACGGAACCGCTTTACTCGCGCTGCTATTAGCTTCAATCCAGGGCCAAATGTGTTCTTCTAGCTGCGCTGTGTCATCTTTGGCCAAGGAATTGGCTGCAAACATGCGCGCCACCGTCTCATCCACACACGTGGTGACAATGGAGGCCGTAGACTGCAACTGATCGGCCGTCGCCGTCTCCAGATCAAACACCGCCGACACAGAGAGCAGTAAACACCCCAACGCTGACCGTACAATGGACAAAGTCACAGGATTGCTCTTGTCCACGCCACATCCACACAAACTGAACTGCATGGCGATCTCCACTTTGCGCTTGACGTCTCCCGGCAATAAAACCAAACAGCCCGTCGCCAATTGGTAGATATCCGTGCGGTTGGTGGCTTCGAAGGAGCGGAAGATGCGCTCGAGCGTCTCCTCCATGGGCTTGAACGTCTCCCCCGTGCGCAGCTCCGGCAGCGACCGCACGAGGTCCACGAACTCTTCTCTCTCCAGCATCGACGTCTTGTCGCTGGCTGCGCGTGCGTCGATGGCGTCCACGAGCGTCTCGAGGCTGCACGTGGCCAGTTTGGACGCCACCAGCGCGTTGCGCACGTGCCACACGCGCTTGGACTGCAGCGCCAAGGAGCAACTGGGCGTGACGAACGGCAGCTCCACGAGCGTGTCGGCACTGGCGGCCGTGGGGGACGAGGGCAGCGACGGGACGTCTTCCGTGCTCATGTTGCTCTGCAGAGGGATCTCGAGCGCGGGCGGCGGCGTCCGCTTGGGGCTTTTGGGCGGCCGGTCGGACTCCATGGGAGGGCTTTTGCGCAATGAAGAGCGTGCGGAATGGATTAGGGAGTGATGGTCTCTGGTTTCCTCCCTCTTTTGTGCTGCTTGTTCAGGTGCGTTGGCTTCTTCCTTCTTCCCTCTATGGCTTCCGCTCTCTACCGCGGTTCTTGTTGCCGCTGTAACCAACCGAGATGATCTTTCGTCGGTTTCGAGACCTTAGTGCGAGGTGGTCGGGGAATGATAGAGAGGCGGAAGTGTAAGAGTGTGATGTATAGGGTCGGTAAAGAGAGGGAGGAGTGAAACGTCGCGAACGTATCGACTTTCAGAGGGATGTATCCATGTCCGAGTGCCCAGACTGCACCATGCGACTACCGGTAGCTCTGCTCGTGGCCATCGCCATCTGCCCACTGACGCGCGCGCAGCTGGGCGTGCCTACGGGGAATCTATGCGCGTCGCTCAGCAATTGCAACGCGCACGGCCGCTGCGACGCACTCACCAAGATCTGCGAGTGTTACCAGGGCTACGGAGCTTCAACGGACATCACCAACTATCGCTCACCCGACTGCTCGCTACGTGAGTGAATGGCGTTGCGTTGCATTGGATGCATTGTCCCTTTACTTATATCGTTGTGTGTTGTGTGATTGGTGCAGGAACTTGCCCTGCAGGTCCGTCGTGGGGAGGGATCCCAACGAGTGCAACGACGTCCCATCCCAAGGCTGAGTGTTCCGGTGTGGGGGTCTGCGATCGCTCGAGTGGCACATGTATGTGCTACTACGGATACGAAGGATCGGCCTGTCAAAGAAGTACGTGGCTGGTCGTCTACGACTGATGGACACAAGATCATTGATCATTGATGTTGTGTGGTGCGTTTTCAGGCAGTTGCCCGAATAGCTGCTCCGGTCATGGACAGTGCCTCAGCATGCGCGACTTGGCGGCCGAGTCCGGCGCATTTCCGCTCTCCCCTGCGTCCACGTACCAAGGAGATGTGATGGGAACGACATGGGATCAAGACCGCATCCAAGGGTGCTTGTGCGACTCGTCCTGGCCGGTCGGTCTTGACGCTGGCGAGTCGCAGCTCTCGCAGTGGTTTGGACCCGACTGCTCTCGACGTATGTGACCAGTAGAATATTGCCGATTACCTCGTTATTTGACTGACTAAGGTTGTTGATCCTGCAGAGCACTGTCCGTCAGGCGACGACCCCATGACTACTGTAGACGAAACGAACTGCCAAGGGGTCCTCGCACAGGGTGGCGCTGGAACAGGAGCAGCAGGCAATTTGTGCCATGTGGACTGCGCGAATCGCGGCATCTGCGACTACTCCAGCGGCGAGTGCTCGTGCTTCCCAGGGTTCTACGGCTCCAACTGCGCCAGTCTGTCCCCACTCGTGTAGATGTTGTCGTTGAAGTGGTGCAGGTGTTGTGGAGGACCGGTTATTGCAGCTGGACCAATGAAAGACGCTAGAGATTAACCGCCGAACCGCGCAATTGGTGGCTAATCGTGGCGACTTCAGTCAGTCGCAGCTCAACAGAGACCATTGCGAAAGCGACGACGTTGGAGGAAGATCGAGGACAGGACAATTGACAGCTCTGTGTATTGTTTGCATTATTACCGGCTTGCTTGCTCAACCATACGGCCCTGTTGCACTCTCGGTGGTGACTTGGTCTGAGCATGGCGAGCCCATATCAAGAATGGGGGTCGAGGGATCCCTTCGGATAACCCAGTGAAGAAGGGGTTTTCACGATCCTCTCCATACTAAACAAGCAAATGCATTTTCATCGTAGTGTGCACTGCAATGTTGCCGTATTTGTAATCTTAGTGTGTCGCTAAAAAGACGCTCGCGGAAGATACAGACGCATTCTGCCTCACATTTAGGAAGCTGAACAGCAGCGCGAAAGTTATTTGAAGTAGATACACGAGCGATACAGAGGAGTTCTGCCCTCAAGTGCTGTCAAAGCAAACATGGCTGTGAACTCTAAATGACAACCCACTTGGGTTTCATCTTTAACGCCCCTCTACCACTCGACACCAATAGCTGTACACGCGCGCACTCTTCTCGTTCGTGTTTGCTCATTTACATTTCACCACCGAGCCGATCGACAACAAACGATCATCTTGGTGGTGTCGTGGAACACTGGAAACGGTCTGCACGCAGGATAGCCCACCAAGCTGGTCAAGTGTCCATCAATTCTTTGATTTTGTTGCATTCGCCGATAGCTACCTCACCACTATGAGCTTAGGAGCGGTCGGCGTGACGCGCGGCCGCGTACTTCTCCAAGGCCGTGGTCTGCGACGATTGCCTGAATGATACAGAAGCAAGAATGTCAGTTACGAGCATCTCAACACACACTCACAGTTCAATAACTAACGCACCAGTACGATGCAGCGCACATAGCAGCACCGGCAGCAACACCCGCGGCAGTACCCACGCGCATACTCTGCTTGACCATGCCAGGCACGACGCCCACCAGAACACCACCAACACCGGCGTTGATCGCATCCTCCTTCTGGCGAATCGAGGCCGACAGGTACTCGCCCGTCGAGAAGATGCAGCCCACTGCAGCGAACACAAGCTATAGCAATGCAAAATACCGAGTCAGCCCCCCCCCCCTAGTTAAAATGTTAATACACGAACAGGAGCACGTACCGAGCGCGTTCCCAAGTGCTTCAGCTGGTTCGAGAGCTTTGGCAGCTTAGCACCTGCGACCAGCAACATAAATAATAGATAGACAATGAGCATTTAACCCTAAACTGAAGGGAAGAGCAGCGCAAGACGACGTACCAAGCTTGGGGATGGCCCACACCGACTCGACGGAGCCGATGGCGGCACCGAAGAAGGCGCCAGTGGCCTGTACAGTACAGAACAAGCAGAGCCAAAGATTAGATACATGAATGGAGCAGCAAGACGGAGGAAGAGACGTACCGTCGTGTACATGATCTTCTCGCTTCCGGCGGGTCCGTCCATTTTCCTTCCTAGCAGCTTGGCGTCGTGCGGCTCTCTGAGGCTGACGAGGTGTGCTACGCTGATTGGACAAATATACGATTTGATTTTAGGGGTCCAGCAGCCCGAAACTGCCATCTGCTCGTGAGGGTGCGGATACTATATAAGTTTATGCGTTGATTTTATAATTAAGCATCTTTGTGCTTGGGGCAATACGATAGTGTGTGAAGCTCTGCTGATGCATCGTGATTGCTAGTTGAAAACTACTCCAACACCCGTGAGAAGGCCACTGGCCGGCTCCAATTTCTGTTTTATCTCCCTATTCGGGAGGAAAATAATTACGAAAGTTTAATATTGTGTGAGCGCACACTGAAGATTCGTGCAATTTGGATAAACCATCACATACGGGTATTTTATAATCACATATACTGTGGGTAGCACACAAAATACCTTTATTTTAGGGAGTAGGCTAGAGCAACAGAAAATACACTACACGAGACATGCACTTTCGGTTGGTTTCGGTCAACGTTCGGTATTTTGAAGAATATTCGGAGCAACAGATTGTTGAATTGTCAGTGCGACCAAGCTGCAGGTTAACGCTTGCGATAGCGCCGAACGAGATTTGTGGTATGGAGATGTTGCGTAGGATGATAGCCTATATGGTTGGTAAGCAGGAGAACTTATTAAGTTCAAACGAGAAAGCTCTCCTCAGTTTTAGTTTTGTTAAATACACGAGAGGCAACTACTTCAGGAAGAACAGCCACCTCCCCTCGTTCGCGTTTCCACTTCAAGTTCCCTAAAGTTTAATACAGATCACCATCTGCTCCACGCAGCTGCACCCGTAAGGGGATGTTTCATTCGACGAAATCCTATAAACAGTGTTAGATTTAGCTCGTAACACTACCAATCGTACATCAACACTGTAGCAGAGTCAGGCGCAGTGACCGGACTATCAGGCCATCAAATTTATCGCCAGGCCTCCCTTTCCCAATACACATCCCAATATTTGTTTTGAAAGGGTAATGAGGGG
>AUWJ02018293.1:0-19325 GCA_000468175.2 Phytophthora cryptogea
GCGTGGTTTCGGCGGCGGACGATGAAAACTCCCCACCTTCCAAATCGTCATCTGCACCAACCTCGTCTACCAAGGGCACGGGCACTTCTTCCACCGTTGAATCGCTATAAAAGGGCTGCGAATGAACGAACAGAGGAAATGCCTCGAGAGCATGTGAAAATTTTGAGCCAAGGAAGTGTGCGTTCATGCACAAGCAACTAATAATTATTATGAGGCTTGACAAATGTGTCTTCAGTGTGTGTGGTACAAAAGGTTGAGCACAGGCAGGTCTACCAAAATGGCTACACAAAACTGCTGCTCACTCCGTCATTAACATGGCAACCCCATGAATACGCAGCTTCACGTCCCTATAATTAGGAGACCGCCATAGTGCTGCATTATTATCCATGCGGTACCAGAACTGGAGACGCATTATTCACGATCAGAACGCCAAGGCCAATTTATATCTGCCAAGTTGAAGCATACACCGCTCAGGCCAGTCGGTAGTTAGTACTGGTCGGGTTAAACCAAGACGCTACGAGGACGACAAGTTAGGCTGCGTCAGCCGCTGATCACTGCACTGGGAAGTCAACCGCTCCATGCGCCTAGCTCCCACGAAAGCTAAAGTTTGTTTTCGTTAGTTTCTCGAGTCACCCAAGAGCAGCCAGCGAACTCACCGCCAGCCAAGCCCAGTGCTGGCGTCTAGAAGACTTCGGTAGGGCCCCGTTGGATGGGCCGGGGCTTCATGCGCCAATCCGTACACCCGATGGAAACGAATGCAGACGGCGAGCAACGACACAAGCTTGGAATGGAAGACGACGACTGGCAAGACCTTGCAACAGAGAACTCGTCCGAAAGCGCGCAGCCTGAAACTCTAGACCATGCTCACTCAGCTACAAGTTATCGGGGTCCTTCGTTCGGTTTGGACCCGACGACGGCTCCAGATTTCATGACGGACGACAACTCTGGTGCTGGTCCTTCTCAAGCAGCAAGGCCCCCGCTAACAACAAGAAACAGCAACCTCAAGATGAATGGGACGTTAGATTGCAAAGGCCACGAGTTTGAAGAAGACGACATCGAAGGCGCGGCCGAGGTTCTTCCGACTCCCCAAAGTGGCGGCAATGAGTACAACGTTGTCAAGACTGGTAGACTGCTCACCTTTGCCGACGAAACCGGGGGCGTGCTCGTAGAAATGAGTTACTCGAATCGAACACACTACAGCAAGCAGGCCGGACCAGGCATGGTGCAAGGAGTGCCCAAAGGCGGATGTTGCGTCGTTCAATAGTTCGCCCGAAGCTTAGACGAGTCGAATGTCCAGAGCCAAGCGAAGAGTGCCCAGCGTGTTCACAAGCCAAGGCACCCGAGTCCGTCAGACTTGTTACTCCCGTGTCGAAGTCGATCACTGCCACCTCCAGCTTGCGTCCCGGTATTATTATGAGCGCGGTTTGCCGCCACCCTAGTCAGCAGACAGCTTTAGTCACCATAATGCATAGTTATCTCCTTGCGCTCTGTGTCACGTCATGTCTGCAATGCCCTGTCAGCTGAAAAATACGAAACACCTAACAATATCAGCAATAATACGCATTGGCAACTGGCGTGGTGGATCAAGCAAACGTGTGAGTTTCTTGACTAGTTACACTTCCCAGCATGACCTTCTTGTTCCCCAAAATACTCTCAGCGGAATGGCGACAACGAGCCAAGCGCGGCAAGCAGCGCAGGCGCTAGCTCGTGCCAGTTTCGATATCGCCGTGGCGACCGAGTCCTCAACTCTACTTGTTGGCCTTGGCAGCCTTGTGGCGAGCGATACGGCGGCCGACACCACGGATCTTCTTGCCGCGGTTCTTGGCCTCCTTAATCTGCTTGCGCGAGGTCTCGACCTTCTCGACCAGACCCTGGCGGATGAGACGGTACTTGGGCTCGAAGCGCTTGGCGTCGTTCACCGTGTCGTACACGAGACCGAAGCCCGAGCTCTTGCCGCCACCGAACTGGGTGCGGAAGCCGTACAGGAAGACCGTGTTGGCGTCCTTGACCTTGTACATCTGCGAAAAAGCAACACCGAGGCACTGTCAGCCTTCTTTTCTCCCTCGCAATCTGATAGTCGTCATCTCAGCCAGCCAGCAGCGCTCTTTGAAGCGGAAAACCGCTGGAAAAGCGATTGCATCCGTAGTGCATTCGCCTCTGAAGGTTCATCTGAAGTATCTGTGTCCTGTATGTTTTGTTTTGCTGTGCGTCTTGCTGCTGGGTGGCTGAAGAGAGCGACAATAGCTACAAGGTGGGGTCGTACCTTGGCGATCTTCTCCTGGAGCTCCGCCTTGGGCACGTTAGCACGGCCCGGGTGGATCACTTCCACCACCTGCAGTCGTCAATAGCAATAGGCAGCAATAGATGAGTACAGTGGACACGAGTAGGGAGGACGGAGGAAGAAGAGGAGGACGCACCATTTGGCGGCGAGCCAGCAGGCTGTTGCGGAGGAACTTGCGCGTGCGCACCGTGACGGGGACCTTGTCAGCCATGCTTGTTTCTTTGACTTAGTAACGAGAAGTTCTGCGGGGAATGGAGTGAGCTGCTGGCGGGCGGCGCGACCGAGGCGAAGACCGCGAGAGCCAACCAATCCCTCGCTCTGCGCGCGAGCCAATCAGCGCGCGAGGGGGTTACATCGTATCAATAATAGAAGGGTATACAGTATTGCAGCTCAAATCAGTACGGAGAGGTGAATTATCCAATAAAGTCCGAGAAGTGATAGGATGATACAGGTTCGCAACCGGTATGTCACTAAAGTGAAAAGGCAACTTGCACGTTGCTTGCTGCGATGCACACACAAGTTCATGATCACATGGGTGTTGGTATATGCAAGTTTAGCGACGGACTCGCGCGTCTAATTTCCCAGCTATACAGCAAACCTCACTCTGGCAGTAGCCGCTTCGTCTTGTACAACCGACACTTTACGCCGCTGGCTTATTAAGCAGCTTCTGAGAGCGAGCCTCGGCCTTCTTAGCGGCGTTCTCCGCCAGACGCTCCTCCTCGGCCTGCGCCTGCTTGTGCAACTCATTCAGAATCGACTGCTTGTAGTCCTCGAACGAGCCGTCGTACACCACCACGTCCTGTTCGCCGCACACCCACAACACACACTCTGTCGACTCAATCAGACGAGCGTCGTGCGTCACGATCACCACACCGCCCTCGAACTCGCGGATGGCATCGCACAGCGCGTCGATAGACTCGATATCCAGGTTGTTCGTCGGTTCATCCATAATCAAAATGTGCGGACGCATCAGGATCAGCTCGGCGATCACCACACGAGCCTTCTGACCACCCGACAGCAAGCGGTTCTTGATCTCGTGTGCGTGGCCTTCCAGACCAACCTTACCGAGCAAGTTACGCACCCCCTGGTACGTCTGATCCTGGAACAGGCGACGCAGGTACTCGACGGGCGTCTCGCCCATGGGCAGCTTGTCCACAAAGTGCTGGCTGTAGATACCGAGACGCACACGAGGGTTGCGGCGCACTTCACCTTCCGTCACAACAACCTCACCCGTAACCATCTTGAGCAGCGTACTCTTACCCACACCGTTGGGACCCACAATACACACACGCGATGTAGTGTCGATACCAAAGTCAGAGTTCTTGAACAGGTAGGGGCCATCGCCGTAGCGGAAACTGGCCTCGCGAACCTCGAGAATGGGTGGGGACACAACTGTCGTTTCCGGGAAGCTGAACTGAACGATGTACTCCTTTGGTCGCTCCAACAGCTCCATGGGGGCCGACGCATCCGCAGCATCATCTGGCGTAAGCGCTTTCTTTTTAGAAGAACGAGCACCAGGTTCACGTTTCTTCTTGACAATCTCAGTGGCCTTCTTAGACGACTTGCCGGAAGCCTTGAGGTTACGAAGCTGCTTTTGCTGCTTTTCCCAAGCCTTCTCCATTTGCTTCCGCTTCTGCTTCTCCATTTCACGGAACATGTCGTAGTTGCCCTTGTAGTGTGCAATCTTCTTGTTCTCAAGGTGCAGGACCTCCGTGCACACGCTGTTAAGGAAGTCAGCGTCGTGGGACACCACGAGCAATGTCTTCTTCCACTTCTGGAGGTAATCGTCCAGCCAAATGACGGCGTTCAAATCCAAGTGGTTCGTCGGCTCATCAAGCATCAGCAGCGTCGGCTCCACATACAGGGCCTTGGCTAGCGAGATACGCATACGCCAACCACCCGAGAAGTCCTTCGTGACCTTCTCCTGCATCGCCGAGTCGAAACCCAGACCAAAAAGGATGCGGCGCGCGCGAGCCTCAGCAGCAGACGCGTTCATGGTGGACAGCTGCTCGTACACCTCGTTCAGCCGGTCGTCGAGTGCCGAGTCCTGCTTAGTCTCGAGCTCCGCAAGCAGATGCTTCTCCTCCTCGAGCAGCGCCCAACGCTCGGCGTCAGCCTTCAGCACGGCATCCACGGCACGCGTATCGTCGGCCACAACTTCCTGTTCCACGTAAAGGCAGTCGATTTTGGGCGGGATCTTAAGCTCACCCAGCGCAATCATCTTCAGAATCGTGGTCTTGCCCTGACCGTTGGGTCCCACCAGACCGTACTTGCCGCCAGCATTGATGTGCAGCGATGCGTTGTCGTACAACAGTTTGTTGTGCGCGTTGATGCTGAAGTTCTCAATGTGGATGTCCGTGGCGTTTTCCCAGTTGGAGTCCTCCGTGAAAGCCTGTTGGGAGACTGAGAACTGCGCACCATCCATGGGGTTGGCAGCGCGGTGGTACTCCTCCTCGCGCTCCTGGCGCTCCTGCTCCTCCTTCGCGCGCTTGCGCTCCTTGTTACTAAGACGCTTTCCCTCCTTGTCCTTCTTGCTCTTCTTGTCCTTCTTGCTCTTCTTCTCGCCGTCCTCCTCGTCTTCTTCGTCGTCATTCGTCTCAAACGGGAGTTTGGACTTTTTCTTCTTCTTCTTCTTGTCCTTCTTGTCGTCTTCTTCCGGCTCGTCCACAGGGTCAAAGAAGAGGTCCGTGGAGATCATTTTCTTCTTGCTCTTCTTCTTGTCCTTCTTCTTCTCCACCACGGGCTCGGGCTTCTCCTCCTCCTGCTGTTCCTCCTCCTCCTCCTCACTCTCCTCCTTCTTCTTCTTCTTGTCCTTCTTGCTCTTCTTCTTGCTCACACTGACCGCCACCTGCACGTACTCGTCCTCTTCCTCCTCCTCGTCTTCTTCCTGTTCCTCTTCACTGTCGCTGTCGTCCATGAGCGCTGCAAAGTTCACCTGCTGTTTCTTCTTCTTCTTGTTCTTCTTCTTGCTCACACTGGACGCCACTTGCGCGTACGCATCCTCCTCCTCTTCCTCCTCCTCCTGCTCCGCGTCCGACGCTGTGCGCTCGCTCGCCTTCTCCTCGTTGGCCTTCACGGCCTGGCGCTGCGCCTTGCGAGCCTTGAGCTTCTCCTTGCGCGCCGACTTCTTGTCCCCGTCGTCCACAGACGCGGGGGCGGCGGGCGGCGCCGCTTTCACGTCGTCCGAGTCCGAGTCGTCGCCACGGCGACCGCCTTTCTTCTTGCCGCGAGCCATCGATCCGCAGTCCTATAGGAATTCAAAGAGTGACGCATTTGACTGGACAAAAACGATGGAGAGGAAGAGAGGAGATGATTGGATGAATTAGACCACGAATTAAGGCAATAATTATAAAAGAAGGGAAGATGGCTACAGACACGGATTCTGCGTCACGACCAGCTGAATGGACAGCGGAGGACGATATTAGTCGAATGTAGCCATTTATGATGTTGAAGTTGCACGTACCGTTTGGCTGACCCCGCACTCGACACGAGCGACTTTGACGGAGACCAACGCGTCAATGGCGACTGGTGAGTCTTCGTCGTCCATGACTCCGGTTCCGAGCTTTCCATCGCGACCACTTCCCCAACAGAAGACCACACCATCACCTGAAAACACACAAGACGTTAGATTGTGGTTCAAAAGTCGGTGCAAGTTGCAACGTGACGTACTGGAGACTGCAGCTGAGTGGTCCTCTCCACAAGAAATGTGAGTGATCTCCTTGACCAGCAGCGTTGACACAACTTCTGGGTCCTGGACGAATTGATAACTTTTCTGTCTTGCACCGTCGTAGCCTGATTGAAACAAAGCTTCGTTTTCGATATCACCCTTTAAACAGCACAACAGTAAGTAACCAGAGCATCAAGATACTTTCTAACAGTCTCAAACTACTACGCATACCAATCCCAGTCGACCATTTTCCGCGAGTCCCCAAGCATAAAGAGTGCCAGATCCATTCAGAGCGATACGGCACTGCGAGTCCTCGGCTTCTACTCCCTCCAGTTTGGACTTCATTCGAGCTCCGACCTAGACGCATGTGAAAATGGCATCTTAGTTTTCAACGAATGGAATCCAGTCATCGCGATCCTCGCTCACCTTGTAAGGGATCGACACCACCGGGATCTTAACGCCGGAGCTGCTGGGGGCTTTTTCATCTTCACCTGCACCAAACACACTCATTCCCAACTACAAGACAATCGACAATCCAAGTTAATCATCAGCATAACGTTAAAATATTCAGGATTCGTTTACCCTTGCAGGGTCGGGATCAACGCGAGTCTGAGCGACCATCACTGCCTTGCTCCCAGCCTTCTGTGCTGTTAATATCTGTACACCATAGCAGTTAACAAGCTGCTCGTTTCATCTTTCATACATGCATCAATGCTTACCTGCTTTCCCAGCACGTCTTCTTTGTACGAAAGTATTGACCAAGGTCGCTTTCCAGGAGTCTGAAGCTGCTCGAGTAGCATCTCGCCGTGATGGCTCTTGCGGATCATAACGGCAGGAATGGTGAATGCATCACTGCCACCGTCCTCTTCGTCCACTTCAAGCGAGAAAGCGTCGGCCTCAAGGAAGTCAAAAATGAGTACGACACCAACTGCTCCTGCGTCCTGTGCGTCTTTGACCAGCGCAACAAGTGAATGCATCAACCGTCCAATGAGTTCACTCGCCTCAAGGGCGTCTGCGTCAAAGGCAACATCATCTTGGCCAAACTCCAGCACAGCAATGCGGCCGACAACCTCATCTGGGCGAACATACAAACGCAGACTTGACAATCTCTGCGGCGAATAAAATAGAGGGGCCCGGACGCCTGTAGCATCTAGTGGTGGTCCGAAAGTTGCAGGCACACAAGGAATCTCCAGCAATTCTGCAGGCCGTGTCGAGTCCACGAGAAGAGATATCCAATGACCTGTAGGTGTGCCTCTATCAATGAGTGTGATCTTGCCAGTACAACGGGCGAGGCTCAAGCGGAACTGCGCGTCTGAACGATTGTACACAGCGGCGCTCAATTCTGCGGATGCCGCAGAAGATGTAGCAGATGCGCTTGAATACGTTGTGAAGGAACCTCCAAACTCAGGGGTGGGCAATGGCACAGCAAAGACCGAGCCTGTAATGGCACGCGAAAGTTGTGATGGCTGAGAGCCGAACCTCGCACATAATGCAGTCGTACGCAGAGTCTCACCTTCAGCGTCTTTTGCATCACTGTTAGCTCCGTTAGCTCGGTGACGATATGGAAATTGGTCAATTGTGAGGGAGACCTGAACACGCGAAGTCACAGCTAGTGCATGTTCCTTACCAGCCGCAATTTGGTGCACGCTCAATTCTGACAGAGATGCATTTTCCAGAGGTGTGAAGGCACTTTCGCGTGCATCTGAGGCACCACGTCGTTTCCAGGCGCCCCACTCGAATACGTGCCTTGTTGGTGCACGACCAATAGCGAAAACGTGGTTGCCGCCCACTGCAATGCTGTCGATAGGCTCTTTGAGGGAGTCGATACGCGTCGGAGATGGTATGTACACAAAGTTGCTGCCGCTAATGTTGGAGTCCAAGAACCCAACGCGAAAAGAGTCCGAGTAACCCAAGCCTAGTTGTCCATCGGAGCCTTCACCCCAACTGAATACGCTGCCGTCTTCTGTCACAACTAACGTGAAGTAGTAACCACAAGCGATCTGCGTTACTTTCATCTCCTCGAAGTAGCTGGAGTCCAGTTGCAATGGCAGATCAATCACAGGATACTCTCGACCAGTGTGTGGGTCGAATTGGGATCGAAAAATGGCGTCACTGCGCTCCGAGTTACCGTCAGCTGACGCAAAGTCACCGTGTCCGAGTTGTCCGTAGCCACCTGAACCCCAGGTGTAAACTATTCCACCAGCACTTAGTGCGACCGAATGGTGACTACCAAGTCGCGTATCAACAATGACAACGTCATTCAGGTCGTCCACCCTAGTAGGCTGCCTACGAACCACACCACCTCCACTGCTAAAACTGCTGCCATCTTGTGACGGTGGCGGCAAGAGAAATCCAAAAGAACCTGGAACTCCTGCGCCCCACGTGAACACTTGTCCATCAGACGCCACAGCACTTGCGTGAGTTTCACTCAGTGCTACGCGCGATATTCGCAACTCGTTGTTTTTGAAAAATGCTGCAAGCAAAGGAGACGTGACGTGTCTGGTGAGTTCCATGTGTGCGTGACCCAGTTGAGCTCGCGTGTTGGCACCAAATGAATACACTGCGCCATGATGAGCGAACTGCTCCACCTTTTGCTGTCGTAAACGCTCTCGTTTCTTCTTCCTCGTGACAACCACATCCTGAATCTTCTGGGCTGCTTGCGAAAGCTCCTGCTCCACTTCAAACTGCAATTCGAGACGGCGTTCGGCTGCTTCTCGGCGTGCCAGCATTCCCCGAGTGCACCGCTGGACGACTACGGCTGCCTCTTCTTCAGACAAATACTCTCTTTGCACGAAGCAACGCAGCAAGTTGACGATTTTTGGTGTCTGCTTGACCCACAATATGAATCGTGAACGTGGCAGATCCTGCTCGTCGTCGAGATCGCAATGCACGAAACACTGGCGAGTAAGCTCGGACACTTCGCTCATTGGACACAACGCAGCGAGTCTTGGTCCCAGTCCTTTTGTAGCTTTCGACAGCCCACGAACGGCAGACTTGATCAGAATTCCAAGCTCGTCGCGCGTGATGGCGCCCGAGTCGTCAAAGTCAAAAATGTCAAACGCCGCCCCCGCCTTCTCCTCCAGCTTCCCGTCTGCGGTGGTAAGTGCCAATGCAGTGAGGAACTCGAGTCCATTCACAACGGTGCTGCTGTGAGTGTTCTGGAAAGTGGTGAACCATCGATGCAACATCGTTTTGAACAACGGATTGTTACGGAGCCCCACGAGGTCTTCAAACTGCGGGAGCGTGAGGCAAAAGTTGAACGAAAGCTTTCTCAATCTCGAGGACAGGAACGCAATCTCATCCAGCCCCCTAGCAAACAACGTTAGCATCAACGACTTTACATGCTCCTGTTAAGCAATAATGCATCATGCACGCACCAAACTTGAGTTAGAAGCACCAAGTGACTTAACACAGCAGCATCCTGCTCTCGGTACTGCACTCGAGAGAACCGACCGCCCATCGTTCAGCAACTTGGTGCAGCAGATTAAGTCTCGAAGAGCCGCGACGCGTCGAAATGCTGGCAGGGATTCCTCGTAGTTTTTAGGGCTGTAGGTCGCCATCGATCTGCATTATTCGGCATGAATGCGCATAATGGTCATTATTCACCACTTGTCTTGCAAAACATCGATGCACTTGACGTCACATTCGAGCGAAATCATGTGCACCATTCATTCCTGATACCTTTGCATTTTTGGCCAAACAACAGCGATGGCTCGAGATGGAGACGCCGAGCCGTCGCAGATCCTGGAGCACGTCTTCCTCGGCTCCAGAGCGCATGCTCGCGACAAGGAGCTGCTGCAGCGTCTGCGCATCACCCACATTTTAAATGTACGAGTTGAATGGGCATAAAATGCATCGGATGCATTATTCATATGCATGAATCGGTTGTGCAGGTGACGCCCCCCAAGAAGATGGACCCGGTGGCTGGAGTGCCCAATTTCTTCGAGAAGGACAAGTTGTTCACGTATCGACGCTGTCCCATTTTCGACAACAAGGCAGAGGACATTTCAGGAGTGGTGGAAGGATGCATTGCATTCATGGACCAAGCCAAGTACTATGGTATCTCATCTATTGATGGTGTCTTGGGTAAAATGGAGTTGCTAACGATCGTCAAGTACGGCGTCTGGTGTGTATTCTCTCATGTTATCGATGATCTACAGGTCGAATCCTCGTTCACTGCAACAAAGGAGTGAGTCGTTCGTCCTCCATGGTCGTGGCATACCTCATGAAGCTGCAGTCCATGAGCTTCGAACAGGCTTTGGCGTTTGTGGTTGAACGTCGTCCCGTGGCCAACCCCAACGAGAGCTTTCGTCGCCAATTGCAGGAGTATGAGCGACATCTGAAGCGAACGACGCCGAAGGAGAAAGGAGCTCGAGCTGTACGAGGACCTGCGGGGCCACAGCTGCCTCCTGCGGTAGATACTGAGGACGCTGCAGATGACAAAGATGAAAGTCCTGGTGCTTCCATTGGGCCACAACTGCCGCCGCACCTCATGAAAAACAAGGTCGAAGCAGAATTGTGTACCAGCAGTGAGAGCAAGACACAGCAGAAGGAAGACGCAGCGGAAAACGATGGCGAGGACACTGCGAAAGCTATCGGACCAAGTCTTCCTCCACATCTGAAGCGGCCACGAACTGATGAAGATGAAGACGCGTCCAGCAAGAAGACGAAAGCTTTCCGTGAGTGAGCTTGCAATTGGGAAATGCATCAGCAACATTTTTACTGTGTCAGCCAAACATACAAATTATACAGACGATGTATTAGCGTAGCTCTCTTTAGTGCTGGTTTAGGTTGTGGGTCGCGCGCATAATGTATCCCTCTTCCTGGTACGTGAAGTCGTCGAAATGGTGGCCTTCGCCATTCTTCTTGTTGACTGGAGAGTCCACCGCCGCCATGTTTTGGAACATCTCGGGCACATTCGTGATGTCATCCACGCTCGAAACATCAGGGACGAATGGAGGCTCTATCTCCTTGCGCATAAGCTTGTCCCAGTCGATTGCCTCGAAGAACGGGTGGGCCATGATGTCCCGCCCGCCATTGGGACCGCCGCCAAGTCGTCGTGCTGGATCACGATTCAGTAACTTCGAGATAAGGGAACGAGCAACCGGTGAGATGTGTGACGGATAAATCACCTCCGACTGCATGATGTTCTTGAACATTTGCCTCCGATTGCGATCCACAAAAGGAGTTCGTCCTGTCAACATCTCGAACAACAGAATGCCATAACTCCACCAATCGACAACCTTTCCGTACGGTTGGTGACGCAGCAGCTCTGGTGCCATGTACTCAGCTGTACCACAAATGGTTTTCATGCCCGAGTCGGACTGAGAGGCGCGGATTGCGCCTTCAACCAGTTGACCTTCCTTCGACAAACCGAAATCGGTCAATGCGATGTTACCCTTTGGATCCATCAAGATATTCTCCAGCTTCAGATCACGATAAGCGATCTGCTTGCTGTGTAGGTGCATCAGTGCTGTCAGTAACTGCGCCATGTATAACCGCGTACGGTCCTCCGAAAAGCGCTTGGACTTGCGTAGATGGTAAAACATTGAACCGCCCGGGTAGTAGTCCATAATCAAGTACAGCTTGTCAGCATTCTGGAATGCGTACCGCAGACGCACAACATACGGGTGGCTGATCTCCTTCAGAATATGCTGCTCCGCCTTGGTATTCTCAATCTGGTCATTCTTGATGATATGCGACTTCACGAGGATCTTCATAGCATAGATCTGACCAGCATTCTTGCCGTCTTTCTTGCGGACCAAAAGCACCTTACCGAAAGCACCGCGACCGACGACCTTGAGTAGATCAAAATCGTTAATAGAAAGGGGTCGTCTCTCGGCTTCTTCACGCTTCCGCATAGCCTCCATCCGCTGCGTATGCTCGGCCAACTTCTCGTCGGATGGCACTTTAGAGCTATTGCCATTAGGACCCATACGTGGCAGTTTGTTGTGCAGCATCATTTGAAGATCACAGCAACCAGAACACACACGTTTCGGCTCGCTAAATCCAGGGAGAAATAAGCGGTCCGAACACGACGTGCAAACCAGGCGCAAACACATGCGGCAGTATCTGCGTCGGTGCAAAACAAAAGTGGTCTTGCACAAGTAACAATAGTTTTCGCCCTCGCCACCCTGACGAGACTGTTGCTGAGCCTCCAGGGTCGGCATGCGGTTTCCACGAATGAACGAGTCCGAGCGAGCGACAAATGTGTCGTGCACCCACTCGAGTGTCAGTTCGACCTCGCCATTACCATGAGCTGTGGGCACCTTCTCGTCGCGCAGCGAGAACCACCGTCGGTCAGCGCGGTTCAAACCCACTTCACTCATGCTCACAACAACCTGACCCAGCGATGTGTTCAACGGGAAAGATCTGTCCTTCACCACGATCACAACTTTGGCTTCGCTGGATGTGACAGGGAAGGAAAAGGTCTGATTCCACTCGGGATCCATCGTGTGCTTATGACTGCCCACCGTCTCCTTCTTTTGCCCCGCGCATTGCACCACGGCGAACGGGTTATTGTACGGCTGCCCAGTCAACCGTGCACGGTTAACCGTAACAATGAGCTTGTTCGGGAAGGTTGCACGAATAGCATGCAGCGAGTCCTCGATGCCATTTGCAATGGACTGCAGGAAAACAAACGCCGACGTCTGCACCGAGTGGACCGTCCACTCGCGGTTGTTCGCCTCACCCGACGTGCGTCCAACGGACAACGACGTACATCCGAGTCTTGCCTTAGACGACCCAATGACCGTAAACATCGGCTCCGTCGAGGCTTCAAAGTTCACCGCCTTCTCACGCAGAATCTCTCTCAACGCGTTGCTATCTCCCGACGACATCTGATGGGCCGACTCAATGAACGCAATACCGCCGATCCGCTGCTCTTCATGTCCACTCAACGTGGAGAGAAAAGTCTTGAGCAGCACGCCAGCGTTGTCGTGCACAATAAAGCTGATCTCCTGAGCCGCGTTGGGCACGATGTAGTTCTTCCACACGTACGAAACGTGCGCCTCAGGCGTGGAAGAATGCAAAATCTTGGCTCGGTGTCCGTTCACCATGCAGAAGTTGGTGCTCGGGTTCAAGATCACGACGCCGTAGCCGCCCTGAATCGCCGTCTTCAAGTACGGGATCATGGAGCCTTGGAAGCCCGTCTTGGGGTGAATCGTGCGGCTCCACATACCTGGCTGCATGCCTGCATGCATAAAACCCATCACCCATACATGCATGAGTAAAAAACCCAATCGTAAAATGCATTAAACCCAAATGCAGACCTTCTCCTGGCTGCATGAAGACGCAGAGTTTCGGACACGCCGCGTAGTTGTGTGACACAAAGATGCTGCAGCGCGCCTCAGCCTTGGAGTTGGGGATGAAGATCTCGCGCAGGTTGAGCTCGCTCTTGAGCTTGGCGTGGATCTGGGCCACGAGCGTCTGCATGAGCTCCTCCACATCCTCCTCGCTCTTGAGGCTGAAGTTCTTGCCCGCACCTGAAGGTCACACAGAGTAAAATGCATGCCAGCCCATTAGAATGCATAGAATGCGGGAGATTGCGAGATAAGTGCGCACTTCTCGAGCTTAGCCTCCGCATGCTGCCGTCGGGGAGAAGCCGCTTGGAAACTGACGCCGACGGACTCGTCGCGTTGTAGGCGATCGCTAAGTACGAATGCTGACCAACTGAGAGTGCAGTGCACGACTGGCAGGTATCCGATAAAATGCAGGGCTGGCGGTGGCGGAAGTCGCCTGTGACTCGCGTGGTGTTTCGTGGCCAGCGAGTTCATGTGAAGAGGGACGATGTGTTTCATCTTGCGGGGAATAAGGTGAATCATGCAAGTATAATGCGTGCATTTTTGAGTAAGTCTAATGGTTGTGTGTCATTCAGATGCGAAAGATGTTTTGGTTCGTGCAGCAGAGCGATGCATTCTACCACAATACACACTTCTTCAGCTTCGGAGGTTCTCAAAGCAACGCCATGTTGGCATTGGCACAATTGGCCAACGCCAGAGAAGTTCCGTTCACGTATTTCAGTCGGGAGTTGCAATTGAAAGAGGAGACGATGGACGGGAACTTGGCACTAGCAAAGGACTTGGGCATGAAGCACGTGCAGTTGACGACGGATGCATATCATGAACTGGTTCGAACTCGAGACTTCACGACGTTCCTGACTCCAAAGCTGCAACCTCCAATAGGGACAAAGAGTCTGTACGTCCCTCAAGGAGCTGCATTCCCAGAAGCTCAGGACGGCGTGAAGCTGCTGGCTCAAGAGATCAACGAGTATGTTGAGATGCAGGACAAGCGGTTCTCAGTTGTGCTTCCTTGTGGTACGGGCACCACTGCATTATACTTGGCGCAGCACCTTCGTCCAGATATCAAGTTGTACGCCGTTCCGTGTGTTGGTGACGCCGCGTACTTGCAACTGCAGTTCAAGCAGCTGATTGAGGAAGACTCGACGCTGCAATTGGAGACGGCGGTGCTGCCTCTGGTCTTGACGCCCAAGCGGAAAAGTCGTTTCGGACGCCTGTGGTGGCCGCTGTTCGACATGTACCACGAGGTGCTGCAGAAGACACAAGTGGACTTCGACCTCGTGTACGGCGCCTTCGCTTGGCACACGCTCTTCTCGGACGAGGCAGTGCTACATGACGTACTAGATCGCTGCAAACCAAGCCAGAAGGTAGAATCTAGTGCGAGTGACGAACGGGAGCTGATGTACATCCATACAGGAGGCACTTCCGGAAACGCCACCATGCTGGCGAGGTACGGGCGCAAGAATAGGCAAAGGTAGAGCTCTGAAGAGATCTCGGATCCGCGAAACGACGCAGACGTCTCGTGGTGAAGCGCCACAGTCAAAAGCGCAGTCTGCCGGGAAGGATCATTAACTTGGACAGCGATGTCGTTCCGTGAGCTGCGAAACCTGACGGAGATGATGCGTGCGTTGGGCTACCCACGCCCCATTTCGATGGAGAACTTCCGGACGCCCAACTTCGAGTTGGTCTCAGATCTGCTCTACTGGATGGTGAAGAAGTACGACCCGAGTTCGAGCATCACGGAGGAGATTGACACGGAAGATGATCGGGTCGAGTTCCTCACGCAAGTGGCGACCGAGGTGCTGGCCAAAGCTCGGATCCGACTCAACCCGAAGAAACTTTATGCTGCTGACGGATTCGCTGTCAAGGAGTTGATCAAGGTGGCTCGGGTGCTGTATGAAGCCTCTCGGATCGATCTCGCAACGCAACAGGAGCCGGACGACGATGACGACGACGTATCGGTCAAGTCGCTGCTGGGATCACGCGTGAAAGACCCGAAGGCCACTCGACAACTTGCTTCGGATATCACCCAGTCAGGCGCCAAGCTGTACGATCTCCTCGAAACGGAGCTTGAGGTTCGTGATGCACGACAGCAAGCTATTCGGTTCTTGGATGCGCTCTCCACCAACAATGAAAACTCGAGCGAACAGAAGTTCCTCGAGCGTAGCATCCAGGAGATTTTGGTCAATCTGCAGGAGAACGTCGAGGTGACGGAACGACAAGTCGTTGAGTTGGATGCCGAAGAGAAAGCACTCGCAGCGAAGATCAAGAAGGCGCAGACAGACCTTGAACGCAGCGAAAAGCGGCTCAAGAGCTTGCAGAACGTTCGTCCGGCGTTCATGGACGAATACGAAAAGCTCGAGAAGGAACTGGAGCGCCAATACGCTATCTACTGTGAGCGCTTTCGCAACCTCGACTACTTGCAGCGAGAACTGGACATGCACAATAGCCGCGAGATGAAGAAACTCGCCGAGAACGACAGGTCGCTCAAGAAGCTGCAGAAGAAATTCCGTGACGATGAGTTGGCCATTTTGCGAGGGGAACAGGAAGACCAGATCGAGAACTCCATGCTGGATGCAATGGAGGCGAGCAATAACAACAGGCATAACGGTGGGAAAGCACGACAAGCAGGTAACTCTGGAAGCAACCAGAAGGCTCGTGCTGCGAGCAAGAAGAAAGCTGGCTCCGATAAGGACAGCAGCTCAGACGGCATCAGTGGCAGTGGCAATGGAAGCAGCGACGACGATGATTCAAGTGATGAGAGCGCTGTCAACGGCGTTTCTCCAGGTGGGGGAGTGAATGGAACTGCTGCCGATGGTTCGGACTCGGACCAAGTGTCACTAGCGGACTCTGGTGAACTTATCGACAACGACGATGACTCAGGGTCCGACGCTGGTTCTGGCTCGGGTTCCGGTTCAGGGTCGGGGGCTTCGGGTTCGGAGACAAACTCGGACTCAGACCAAGACTTCTGAGGTTTAACTGCGCCCACGTATTCGCTGGCTGTACATTACCGAGGAAGACTACGCAAGAGGAGACAAGACAAAGAGCGTGAGGATCAAAATTCAAAAATGAATTGTAGCAGTTGCCATTGATTGCCGAAGCTGCGGCATTTGCTCTGCTCCACCAACGTGGCTTCAATAGTAGTGGTGTCCAAATAACCTTTTCACAGCTCATTCCGAAGCGAGTCTGAAGTTTCTATTGCAAGCACCAGCTCAAGCTGTCTGGCAGCAGTATTTCTATCGCAGTTAGAAATCGCAATGTGATTGGCTGAAACGAAGCCTTCAGCACGATCATTTCTAAATCGGCGCTAAAATGGTGGAAGCGACTCGCGTGGCTCCGACGGCCGTGACGCCCCCCGCGGCTGCGTCCTCGTTCGACGCGTGGCTGCTGCAGAAGCTGCGTCTGGAGTGGAGTTCGCGCGAGTTCGGGGGGCTCCTGACGCCGTTGAAGCTCGCGGAGGCACGCGCCAGTTTCCCGCACCTGGAGACGCCGATTAAGGTAAATTGACCTAAAAATTGCTTTAAACCGTGTATTAAACTAACGCCATGTTTATATTTATCACCCCTATTTAGGTGCGCCTTTTGCTGTCCTTATTAAGTGTCCGTCGAGATGAAGCGGACGCCGCTGCGGGTCAAAAGGAGGTGAACGCACTGCTGCAATTGGCTGAAAAGGACGCTGAAGAGTGGGTCAAAGTCAGCGGCGGCATCGTCAAGCAGTTTCTGGTGCTGCAGGCCGACGGACAACCTGCGGACTCCTATTTACACTCCCAATTAGAGGCCACAGCTTCCAAGGTGGTGCAGGTGGTGGCTGCTTTCCCGCAGAAACGACGCAGCAGCTCGTCGCAAGTGGCTCTGGACGACTTTTTCTCGCTGGAAAACGGACTGCTGAACGCGTCACTGCGCCCGCAATTGGCACCTACCGCTGCCACGCACTTTACAGTGAGCGGAGAGGACGACGACGCCAATGGGAAGGAGGACGAGGTCGGTGCGTCGCCTGTGAAGAAGATGCTGCATCGGCCGCAGATGGCGCGCCCGTCCGGGGCGTTGGCTGCTTCCGCGGCTGCTACGGCTCCTGGAGTGACGCGATTGACGCAAGCAGCAGCCAAACCACCCGTGGGGAAGAAGAAGAACCTGACGGAGTTGTCGTCGGAGATCCGGCGGAAGGCTGACGCAGGCAGATTCAAACGTCAGAGAAGCCGTATCTCGATGATCGACATTAACGAGGTGAAGCAGATCGAGTCGGAGAAGGCGCAGAAGGCGGAAGAGAGGAAGAAGCAGAAGCTGGTTGCCAAGGAGAAAGAGAAGGAAAAGAAGGAGAAGGAGAAGGAGAAGGAAAAGGAGAAAGCTAGTGCCGCCGCACCTGGCGCAACAGACAGTACGGGAGACTCCAGCGCACCTGCGGACGGCAATACTGCGCCAATTCCTGTCAACGAGGAACACGCAGCCATTGCTGCCGATATCTTCGCGATGCATCAGCAACCAGGTCCCGACGATTCTGCGCAGCAGTATTCTCAGGAACCCCTGCAAACTGAAAGTGCCACTGAGCAAACCGTGGACAATCATGGCGTTGGTGGGGATGATTATGTCCCGGACGGAACGCAGGCGCTGCTTAATGCTGCATTCCACTCCACACAGGACATCATGAAGGAAGTTGTGAGCCAGCAAAACCAGCAAATGCAGGGCCAGCAACAGCAGATTCAGCAGCAGTTGCAACAGCAACAATTGCAGCCGCCCACCTACCAGGATCTGTACCGGACCCAGCAGCCGATGCAGCTGCACCACTTGGCTCCTCCACAGCCACAGTATCACCAGGGTTTTGAGCCGGAAGATGCCAGTATCAGCGCCAACACTACCAGCGGAGTGCCGATGGGATTCGGTGGTTACAGCTATGGCTCGACTGCAGGGTATTACGGTGACCAATTCGGCAACTACGGCACAACGCAAGATCCCAACGCCTTTGGCTCTGCAGGTGTCTACGCCAACTCTGCTATGGGCCAACTAGACAACAGTCTGGGGTTACCGCCTCTTGGTGGCAGGCAATTGACTTTCGACAACACGCAGCAGCAGCAGCAACAACAACAACAGCAGCAACATCACCAGCAGCAGCAGCAAAATAACGGAGGGTACATGGGTGCTTCTGGAGAGTACTGGAGATAGACGTCGTTGCAAGACGTCGCTGAAAAATGGATTCCACTTTGTTGAAGTGTTACCTATTTGTTGCGGAAAGCAAAGTGTCGATCGTTTGCTTGCTGTGCTTTTGTTCACTAGAATCGCAGGTAGTGGTGGAACGCGTGGATATACGGGAAGCCACCCACGTTTCGTACACAATCACTGCGTTCGTAGCCGTCCGGAATGGAGAAACTGAACACGTTCTGTGGTCCCACGCGGACATTCAGCAGGTCAAAAGTCAATAGCATCGTTGGCTGCCCGTTGATAATGTTTTCCTCCGTCAGTCGAATAGGAACTGCACCATGCAACATCAAATATTTGTGAGATATCGAACAAAACTGATACAATCCACCCACTTCCTACCGTTCGTAGCAACATCACTGTAGACGTGCACACGGACATCTTCATGCGTGTGCATCCAGTGCTCACACACTTTTCCTCTCACACTCTCCATCGCCTACAAAGAAACAGTCCAATATCCTTCAGATCCAACACCTCCACTTATAACCCCGTACAACGTACCACAAACTCTTGAATAAACGGGATCTCAGGTGTCGGCATAGCATCTCCCAGATACGCTCGCTCACACTTGCGGAAGTCTCCACTCTTGACCATAAACTCTTGTTTCTAACCACAAAAAGTATTTTTTCAGAATGCAACAAGACCTGATGAAAACCTAAAAATTTCTACCTGATCGTAGCGCCGGACGTAGGTTTTCCCTGCGTTGTACCCTTCCACCATCTCCGCCCGTGCGAGTTGCTGGTCAAAATCATAGCGAACCTTCATCCTCCCTAGAGACGGCGGATATTCCTGTCGAGGGTCCGAGAGATGCGACAGAATCTGCACTTCCGCCTGGAATTGGCGAGGCAATTGAGGTGGAGAACGCGCACAATTGACGCTCTGGATGAGCA
>AUWJ02018294.1:0-19359 GCA_000468175.2 Phytophthora cryptogea
GCGTGGTTTCGGCGGCGGACGATGAAAACTCCCCACCTTCCAAATCGTCATCTGCACCAACCTCGTCAACCAAGGACACGGGCTCTTCTTCCACCGTTGAATCGCTATAAAAGGGCTGCGCAAGAACGAACAGGTCGAAGTAAGGGAAATGCCTCGAGAGCACGTGAAAGTTTTGAGCCAAGGAAGTGTGCGTTCATGCACAAGCAATTAATAATTATTATGAGGCTTGACAAATGTTTCTCAGCAGCTTTAGCCACTTTTGCTGGGCGTTTATAATAGTGTGTGCGGTACAAAAGGTTGAGCCTACCAAGGTCTACCAGAATGGCTACACAAAACTGCTGCTCACTCCGTCATTAACATGGCAATCCCATGAATACGCAGCTTCACGCTCCTATAATTAGGAGACCGCCATAGTGCTGCATTATTATCCATGCGGTACCAGAACTGGAGGCGCATTATTCGCGATCAGAACGCCAAGGCCAATTTATATCTGCCAAGTTGAATCATAACCAATCGGTAGTTAGTACTGGTCGGGTTAAACCAAGACGCTACGAGGACGACAAGTTGGGCTGCGTCAGCCGCTGATCACTGCACTGGGAAGTCAACCGCTCCATGCGCCTAGCTCCCACGAAAGCTAAAGTTTGTTTTCGTTAGTTTCTCGAGTCACCCAAGAGCAGCCAGCGAACTCACCGCCAGCCAAGCCCAGTGCTGGCGTCTAGAAGACTTCGGTAGGGCCCCGTTGGATGGGCCGGGGCTTCATGCGCCAATCCGTACACCCGATGGAAACGAATGCAGACGGCGAGCAACGACACAAGCTTGGAATGGAAGACGACGACTGGCAAGACCTTGCAACAGAGAACTCGTCCGAAAGCGCGCAGCCTGAAACTCTAGACCATGCTCACTCAGCTACAAGTTATCGGGGTCCTTCGTTCGGTTTGGACCCGACGACGGCTCCAGATTTCATGACGGACGACAACTCTGGTGCTGGTCCTTCTCAAGCAGCAAGGCCCCCGCTAACAACAAGAAACAGCAACCTCAAGATGAATGGGACGTTAGATTGCAAAGGCCACGAGTTTGAAGAAGACGACATCGAAGGCGCGGCCGAGGTTCTTCCGACTCCCCAAAGTGGCGGCAATGAGTACAACGTTGTCAAGACTGGTAGACTGCTCACCTTTGCCGACGAAACCGGGGGCGTGCTCGTAGAAATGAGTTACTCGAATCGAACACACTACAGCAAGCAGGCCGGACCAGGCATGGTGCAAGGAGTGCCCAAAGGCGGATGTTGCGTCGTTCAATAGTTCGCCCGAAGCTTAGACGAGTCGAATGTCCAGAGCCAAGCGAAGAGTGCCCAGCGTGTTCACAAGCCAAGGCACCCGAGTCCGTCAGACTTGTTACTCCCGTGTCGAAGTCGATCACTGCCACCTCCAGCTTGCGTCCCGGTATTATTATGAGCGCGGTTTGCCGCCACCCTAGTCAGCAGACAGCTTTAGTCACCATAATGCATAGTTATCTCCTTGCGCTCTGTGTCACGTCATGTCTGCAATGCCCTGTCAGCTGAAAAATACGAAACACCTAACAATATCAGCAATAATACGCATTGGCAACTGGCGTGGTGGATCAAGCAAACGTGTGAGTTTCTTGACTAGTTACACTTCCCAGCATGACCTTCTTGTTCCCCAAAATACTCTCAGCGGAATGGCGACAACGAGCCAAGCGCGGCAAGCAGCGCAGGCGCTAGCTCGTGCCAGTTTCGATATCGCCGTGGCGACCGAGTCCTCAACTCTACTTGTTGGCCTTGGCAGCCTTGTGGCGAGCGATACGGCGGCCGACACCACGGATCTTCTTGCCGCGGTTCTTGGCCTCCTTAATCTGCTTGCGCGAGGTCTCGACCTTCTCGACCAGACCCTGGCGGATGAGACGGTACTTGGGCTCGAAGCGCTTGGCGTCGTTCACCGTGTCGTACACGAGACCGAAGCCCGAGCTCTTGCCGCCACCGAACTGGGTGCGGAAGCCGTACAGGAAGACCGTGTTGGCGTCCTTGACCTTGTACATCTGCGAAAAAGCAACACCGAGGCACTGTCAGCCTTCTTTTCTCCCTCGCAATCTGATAGTCGTCATCTCAGCCAGCCAGCAGCGCTCTTTGAAGCGGAAAACCGCTGGAAAAGCGATTGCATCCGTAGTGCATTCGCCTCTGAAGGTTCATCTGAAGTATCTGTGTCCTGTATGTTTTGTTTTGCTGTGCGTCTTGCTGCTGGGTGGCTGAAGAGAGCGACAATAGCTACAAGGTGGGGTCGTACCTTGGCGATCTTCTCCTGGAGCTCCGCCTTGGGCACGTTAGCACGGCCCGGGTGGATCACTTCCACCACCTGCAGTCGTCAATAGCAATAGGCAGCAATAGATGAGTACAGTGGACACGAGTAGGGAGGACGGAGGAAGAAGAGGAGGACGCACCATTTGGCGGCGAGCCAGCAGGCTGTTGCGGAGGAACTTGCGCGTGCGCACCGTGACGGGGACCTTGTCAGCCATGCTTGTTTCTTTGACTTAGTAACGAGAAGTTCTGCGGGGAATGGAGTGAGCTGCTGGCGGGCGGCGCGACCGAGGCGAAGACCGCGAGAGCCAACCAATCCCTCGCTCTGCGCGCGAGCCAATCAGCGCGCGAGGGGGTTACATCGTATCAATAATAGAAGGGTATACAGTATTGCAGCTCAAATCAGTACGGAGAGGTGAATTATCCAATAAAGTCCGAGAAGTGATAGGATGATACAGGTTCGCAACCGGTATGTCACTAAAGTGAAAAGGCAACTTGCACGTTGCTTGCTGCGATGCACACACAAGTTCATGATCACATGGGTGTTGGTATATGCAAGTTTAGCGACGGACTCGCGCGTCTAATTTCCCAGCTATACAGCAAACCTCACTCTGGCAGTAGCCGCTTCGTCTTGTACAACCGACACTTTACGCCGCTGGCTTATTAAGCAGCTTCTGAGAGCGAGCCTCGGCCTTCTTAGCGGCGTTCTCCGCCAGACGCTCCTCCTCGGCCTGCGCCTGCTTGTGCAACTCATTCAGAATCGACTGCTTGTAGTCCTCGAACGAGCCGTCGTACACCACCACGTCCTGTTCGCCGCACACCCACAACACACACTCTGTCGACTCAATCAGACGAGCGTCGTGCGTCACGATCACCACACCGCCCTCGAACTCGCGGATGGCATCGCACAGCGCGTCGATAGACTCGATATCCAGGTTGTTCGTCGGTTCATCCATAATCAAAATGTGCGGACGCATCAGGATCAGCTCGGCGATCACCACACGAGCCTTCTGACCACCCGACAGCAAGCGGTTCTTGATCTCGTGTGCGTGGCCTTCCAGACCAACCTTACCGAGCAAGTTACGCACCCCCTGGTACGTCTGATCCTGGAACAGGCGACGCAGGTACTCGACGGGCGTCTCGCCCATGGGCAGCTTGTCCACAAAGTGCTGGCTGTAGATACCGAGACGCACACGAGGGTTGCGGCGCACTTCACCTTCCGTCACAACAACCTCACCCGTAACCATCTTGAGCAGCGTACTCTTACCCACACCGTTGGGACCCACAATACACACACGCGATGTAGTGTCGATACCAAAGTCAGAGTTCTTGAACAGGTAGGGGCCATCGCCGTAGCGGAAACTGGCCTCGCGAACCTCGAGAATGGGTGGGGACACAACTGTCGTTTCCGGGAAGCTGAACTGAACGATGTACTCCTTTGGTCGCTCCAACAGCTCCATGGGGGCCGACGCATCCGCAGCATCATCTGGCGTAAGCGCTTTCTTTTTAGAAGAACGAGCACCAGGTTCACGTTTCTTCTTGACAATCTCAGTGGCCTTCTTAGACGACTTGCCGGAAGCCTTGAGGTTACGAAGCTGCTTTTGCTGCTTTTCCCAAGCCTTCTCCATTTGCTTCCGCTTCTGCTTCTCCATTTCACGGAACATGTCGTAGTTGCCCTTGTAGTGTGCAATCTTCTTGTTCTCAAGGTGCAGGACCTCCGTGCACACGCTGTTAAGGAAGTCAGCGTCGTGGGACACCACGAGCAATGTCTTCTTCCACTTCTGGAGGTAATCGTCCAGCCAAATGACGGCGTTCAAATCCAAGTGGTTCGTCGGCTCATCAAGCATCAGCAGCGTCGGCTCCACATACAGGGCCTTGGCTAGCGAGATACGCATACGCCAACCACCCGAGAAGTCCTTCGTGACCTTCTCCTGCATCGCCGAGTCGAAACCCAGACCAAAAAGGATGCGGCGCGCGCGAGCCTCAGCAGCAGACGCGTTCATGGTGGACAGCTGCTCGTACACCTCGTTCAGCCGGTCGTCGAGTGCCGAGTCCTGCTTAGTCTCGAGCTCCGCAAGCAGATGCTTCTCCTCCTCGAGCAGCGCCCAACGCTCGGCGTCAGCCTTCAGCACGGCATCCACGGCACGCGTATCGTCGGCCACAACTTCCTGTTCCACGTAAAGGCAGTCGATTTTGGGCGGGATCTTAAGCTCACCCAGCGCAATCATCTTCAGAATCGTGGTCTTGCCCTGACCGTTGGGTCCCACCAGACCGTACTTGCCGCCAGCATTGATGTGCAGCGATGCGTTGTCGTACAACAGTTTGTTGTGCGCGTTGATGCTGAAGTTCTCAATGTGGATGTCCGTGGCGTTTTCCCAGTTGGAGTCCTCCGTGAAAGCCTGTTGGGAGACTGAGAACTGCGCACCATCCATGGGGTTGGCAGCGCGGTGGTACTCCTCCTCGCGCTCCTGGCGCTCCTGCTCCTCCTTCGCGCGCTTGCGCTCCTTGTTACTAAGACGCTTTCCCTCCTTGTCCTTCTTGCTCTTCTTGTCCTTCTTGCTCTTCTTCTCGCCGTCCTCCTCGTCTTCTTCGTCGTCATTCGTCTCAAACGGGAGTTTGGACTTTTTCTTCTTCTTCTTCTTGTCCTTCTTGTCGTCTTCTTCCGGCTCGTCCACAGGGTCAAAGAAGAGGTCCGTGGAGATCATTTTCTTCTTGCTCTTCTTCTTGTCCTTCTTCTTCTCCACCACGGGCTCGGGCTTCTCCTCCTCCTGCTGTTCCTCCTCCTCCTCCTCACTCTCCTCCTTCTTCTTCTTCTTGTCCTTCTTGCTCTTCTTCTTGCTCACACTGACCGCCACCTGCACGTACTCGTCCTCTTCCTCCTCCTCGTCTTCTTCCTGTTCCTCTTCACTGTCGCTGTCGTCCATGAGCGCTGCAAAGTTCACCTGCTGTTTCTTCTTCTTCTTGTTCTTCTTCTTGCTCACACTGGACGCCACTTGCGCGTACGCATCCTCCTCCTCTTCCTCCTCCTCCTGCTCCGCGTCCGACGCTGTGCGCTCGCTCGCCTTCTCCTCGTTGGCCTTCACGGCCTGGCGCTGCGCCTTGCGAGCCTTGAGCTTCTCCTTGCGCGCCGACTTCTTGTCCCCGTCGTCCACAGACGCGGGGGCGGCGGGCGGCGCCGCTTTCACGTCGTCCGAGTCCGAGTCGTCGCCACGGCGACCGCCTTTCTTCTTGCCGCGAGCCATCGATCCGCAGTCCTATAGGAATTCAAAGAGTGACGCATTTGACTGGACAAAAACGATGGAGAGGAAGAGAGGAGATGATTGGATGAATTAGACCACGAATTAAGGCAATAATTATAAAAGAAGGGAAGATGGCTACAGACACGGATTCTGCGTCACGACCAGCTGAATGGACAGCGGAGGACGATATTAGTCGAATGTAGCCATTTATGATGTTGAAGTTGCACGTACCGTTTGGCTGACCCCGCACTCGACACGAGCGACTTTGACGGAGACCAACGCGTCAATGGCGACTGGTGAGTCTTCGTCGTCCATGACTCCGGTTCCGAGCTTTCCATCGCGACCACTTCCCCAACAGAAGACCACACCATCACCTGAAAACACACAAGACGTTAGATTGTGGTTCAAAAGTCGGTGCAAGTTGCAACGTGACGTACTGGAGACTGCAGCTGAGTGGTCCTCTCCACAAGAAATGTGAGTGATCTCCTTGACCAGCAGCGTTGACACAACTTCTGGGTCCTGGACGAATTGATAACTTTTCTGTCTTGCACCGTCGTAGCCTGATTGAAACAAAGCTTCGTTTTCGATATCACCCTTTAAACAGCACAACAGTAAGTAACCAGAGCATCAAGATACTTTCTAACAGTCTCAAACTACTACGCATACCAATCCCAGTCGACCATTTTCCGCGAGTCCCCAAGCATAAAGAGTGCCAGATCCATTCAGAGCGATACGGCACTGCGAGTCCTCGGCTTCTACTCCCTCCAGTTTGGACTTCATTCGAGCTCCGACCTAGACGCATGTGAAAATGGCATCTTAGTTTTCAACGAATGGAATCCAGTCATCGCGATCCTCGCTCACCTTGTAAGGGATCGACACCACCGGGATCTTAACGCCGGAGCTGCTGGGGGCTTTTTCATCTTCACCTGCACCAAACACACTCATTCCCAACTACAAGACAATCGACAATCCAAGTTAATCATCAGCATAACGTTAAAATATTCAGGATTCGTTTACCCTTGCAGGGTCGGGATCAACGCGAGTCTGAGCGACCATCACTGCCTTGCTCCCAGCCTTCTGTGCTGTTAATATCTGTACACCATAGCAGTTAACAAGCTGCTCGTTTCATCTTTCATACATGCATCAATGCTTACCTGCTTTCCCAGCACGTCTTCTTTGTACGAAAGTATTGACCAAGGTCGCTTTCCAGGAGTCTGAAGCTGCTCGAGTAGCATCTCGCCGTGATGGCTCTTGCGGATCATAACGGCAGGAATGGTGAATGCATCACTGCCACCGTCCTCTTCGTCCACTTCAAGCGAGAAAGCGTCGGCCTCAAGGAAGTCAAAAATGAGTACGACACCAACTGCTCCTGCGTCCTGTGCGTCTTTGACCAGCGCAACAAGTGAATGCATCAACCGTCCAATGAGTTCACTCGCCTCAAGGGCGTCTGCGTCAAAGGCAACATCATCTTGGCCAAACTCCAGCACAGCAATGCGGCCGACAACCTCATCTGGGCGAACATACAAACGCAGACTTGACAATCTCTGCGGCGAATAAAATAGAGGGGCCCGGACGCCTGTAGCATCTAGTGGTGGTCCGAAAGTTGCAGGCACACAAGGAATCTCCAGCAATTCTGCAGGCCGTGTCGAGTCCACGAGAAGAGATATCCAATGACCTGTAGGTGTGCCTCTATCAATGAGTGTGATCTTGCCAGTACAACGGGCGAGGCTCAAGCGGAACTGCGCGTCTGAACGATTGTACACAGCGGCGCTCAATTCTGCGGATGCCGCAGAAGATGTAGCAGATGCGCTTGAATACGTTGTGAAGGAACCTCCAAACTCAGGGGTGGGCAATGGCACAGCAAAGACCGAGCCTGTAATGGCACGCGAAAGTTGTGATGGCTGAGAGCCGAACCTCGCACATAATGCAGTCGTACGCAGAGTCTCACCTTCAGCGTCTTTTGCATCACTGTTAGCTCCGTTAGCTCGGTGACGATATGGAAATTGGTCAATTGTGAGGGAGACCTGAACACGCGAAGTCACAGCTAGTGCATGTTCCTTACCAGCCGCAATTTGGTGCACGCTCAATTCTGACAGAGATGCATTTTCCAGAGGTGTGAAGGCACTTTCGCGTGCATCTGAGGCACCACGTCGTTTCCAGGCGCCCCACTCGAATACGTGCCTTGTTGGTGCACGACCAATAGCGAAAACGTGGTTGCCGCCCACTGCAATGCTGTCGATAGGCTCTTTGAGGGAGTCGATACGCGTCGGAGATGGTATGTACACAAAGTTGCTGCCGCTAATGTTGGAGTCCAAGAACCCAACGCGAAAAGAGTCCGAGTAACCCAAGCCTAGTTGTCCATCGGAGCCTTCACCCCAACTGAATACGCTGCCGTCTTCTGTCACAACTAACGTGAAGTAGTAACCACAAGCGATCTGCGTTACTTTCATCTCCTCGAAGTAGCTGGAGTCCAGTTGCAATGGCAGATCAATCACAGGATACTCTCGACCAGTGTGTGGGTCGAATTGGGATCGAAAAATGGCGTCACTGCGCTCCGAGTTACCGTCAGCTGACGCAAAGTCACCGTGTCCGAGTTGTCCGTAGCCACCTGAACCCCAGGTGTAAACTATTCCACCAGCACTTAGTGCGACCGAATGGTGACTACCAAGTCGCGTATCAACAATGACAACGTCATTCAGGTCGTCCACCCTAGTAGGCTGCCTACGAACCACACCACCTCCACTGCTAAAACTGCTGCCATCTTGTGACGGTGGCGGCAAGAGAAATCCAAAAGAACCTGGAACTCCTGCGCCCCACGTGAACACTTGTCCATCAGACGCCACAGCACTTGCGTGAGTTTCACTCAGTGCTACGCGCGATATTCGCAACTCGTTGTTTTTGAAAAATGCTGCAAGCAAAGGAGACGTGACGTGTCTGGTGAGTTCCATGTGTGCGTGACCCAGTTGAGCTCGCGTGTTGGCACCAAATGAATACACTGCGCCATGATGAGCGAACTGCTCCACCTTTTGCTGTCGTAAACGCTCTCGTTTCTTCTTCCTCGTGACAACCACATCCTGAATCTTCTGGGCTGCTTGCGAAAGCTCCTGCTCCACTTCAAACTGCAATTCGAGACGGCGTTCGGCTGCTTCTCGGCGTGCCAGCATTCCCCGAGTGCACCGCTGGACGACTACGGCTGCCTCTTCTTCAGACAAATACTCTCTTTGCACGAAGCAACGCAGCAAGTTGACGATTTTTGGTGTCTGCTTGACCCACAATATGAATCGTGAACGTGGCAGATCCTGCTCGTCGTCGAGATCGCAATGCACGAAACACTGGCGAGTAAGCTCGGACACTTCGCTCATTGGACACAACGCAGCGAGTCTTGGTCCCAGTCCTTTTGTAGCTTTCGACAGCCCACGAACGGCAGACTTGATCAGAATTCCAAGCTCGTCGCGCGTGATGGCGCCCGAGTCGTCAAAGTCAAAAATGTCAAACGCCGCCCCCGCCTTCTCCTCCAGCTTCCCGTCTGCGGTGGTAAGTGCCAATGCAGTGAGGAACTCGAGTCCATTCACAACGGTGCTGCTGTGAGTGTTCTGGAAAGTGGTGAACCATCGATGCAACATCGTTTTGAACAACGGATTGTTACGGAGCCCCACGAGGTCTTCAAACTGCGGGAGCGTGAGGCAAAAGTTGAACGAAAGCTTTCTCAATCTCGAGGACAGGAACGCAATCTCATCCAGCCCCCTAGCAAACAACGTTAGCATCAACGACTTTACATGCTCCTGTTAAGCAATAATGCATCATGCACGCACCAAACTTGAGTTAGAAGCACCAAGTGACTTAACACAGCAGCATCCTGCTCTCGGTACTGCACTCGAGAGAACCGACCGCCCATCGTTCAGCAACTTGGTGCAGCAGATTAAGTCTCGAAGAGCCGCGACGCGTCGAAATGCTGGCAGGGATTCCTCGTAGTTTTTAGGGCTGTAGGTCGCCATCGATCTGCATTATTCGGCATGAATGCGCATAATGGTCATTATTCACCACTTGTCTTGCAAAACATCGATGCACTTGACGTCACATTCGAGCGAAATCATGTGCACCATTCATTCCTGATACCTTTGCATTTTTGGCCAAACAACAGCGATGGCTCGAGATGGAGACGCCGAGCCGTCGCAGATCCTGGAGCACGTCTTCCTCGGCTCCAGAGCGCATGCTCGCGACAAGGAGCTGCTGCAGCGTCTGCGCATCACCCACATTTTAAATGTACGAGTTGAATGGGCATAAAATGCATCGGATGCATTATTCATATGCATGAATCGGTTGTGCAGGTGACGCCCCCCAAGAAGATGGACCCGGTGGCTGGAGTGCCCAATTTCTTCGAGAAGGACAAGTTGTTCACGTATCGACGCTGTCCCATTTTCGACAACAAGGCAGAGGACATTTCAGGAGTGGTGGAAGGATGCATTGCATTCATGGACCAAGCCAAGTACTATGGTATCTCATCTATTGATGGTGTCTTGGGTAAAATGGAGTTGCTAACGATCGTCAAGTACGGCGTCTGGTGTGTATTCTCTCATGTTATCGATGATCTACAGGTCGAATCCTCGTTCACTGCAACAAAGGAGTGAGTCGTTCGTCCTCCATGGTCGTGGCATACCTCATGAAGCTGCAGTCCATGAGCTTCGAACAGGCTTTGGCGTTTGTGGTTGAACGTCGTCCCGTGGCCAACCCCAACGAGAGCTTTCGTCGCCAATTGCAGGAGTATGAGCGACATCTGAAGCGAACGACGCCGAAGGAGAAAGGAGCTCGAGCTGTACGAGGACCTGCGGGGCCACAGCTGCCTCCTGCGGTAGATACTGAGGACGCTGCAGATGACAAAGATGAAAGTCCTGGTGCTTCCATTGGGCCACAACTGCCGCCGCACCTCATGAAAAACAAGGTCGAAGCAGAATTGTGTACCAGCAGTGAGAGCAAGACACAGCAGAAGGAAGACGCAGCGGAAAACGATGGCGAGGACACTGCGAAAGCTATCGGACCAAGTCTTCCTCCACATCTGAAGCGGCCACGAACTGATGAAGATGAAGACGCGTCCAGCAAGAAGACGAAAGCTTTCCGTGAGTGAGCTTGCAATTGGGAAATGCATCAGCAACATTTTTACTGTGTCAGCCAAACATACAAATTATACAGACGATGTATTAGCGTAGCTCTCTTTAGTGCTGGTTTAGGTTGTGGGTCGCGCGCATAATGTATCCCTCTTCCTGGTACGTGAAGTCGTCGAAATGGTGGCCTTCGCCATTCTTCTTGTTGACTGGAGAGTCCACCGCCGCCATGTTTTGGAACATCTCGGGCACATTCGTGATGTCATCCACGCTCGAAACATCAGGGACGAATGGAGGCTCTATCTCCTTGCGCATAAGCTTGTCCCAGTCGATTGCCTCGAAGAACGGGTGGGCCATGATGTCCCGCCCGCCATTGGGACCGCCGCCAAGTCGTCGTGCTGGATCACGATTCAGTAACTTCGAGATAAGGGAACGAGCAACCGGTGAGATGTGTGACGGATAAATCACCTCCGACTGCATGATGTTCTTGAACATTTGCCTCCGATTGCGATCCACAAAAGGAGTTCGTCCTGTCAACATCTCGAACAACAGAATGCCATAACTCCACCAATCGACAACCTTTCCGTACGGTTGGTGACGCAGCAGCTCTGGTGCCATGTACTCAGCTGTACCACAAATGGTTTTCATGCCCGAGTCGGACTGAGAGGCGCGGATTGCGCCTTCAACCAGTTGACCTTCCTTCGACAAACCGAAATCGGTCAATGCGATGTTACCCTTTGGATCCATCAAGATATTCTCCAGCTTCAGATCACGATAAGCGATCTGCTTGCTGTGTAGGTGCATCAGTGCTGTCAGTAACTGCGCCATGTATAACCGCGTACGGTCCTCCGAAAAGCGCTTGGACTTGCGTAGATGGTAAAACATTGAACCGCCCGGGTAGTAGTCCATAATCAAGTACAGCTTGTCAGCATTCTGGAATGCGTACCGCAGACGCACAACATACGGGTGGCTGATCTCCTTCAGAATATGCTGCTCCGCCTTGGTATTCTCAATCTGGTCATTCTTGATGATATGCGACTTCACGAGGATCTTCATAGCATAGATCTGACCAGCATTCTTGCCGTCTTTCTTGCGGACCAAAAGCACCTTACCGAAAGCACCGCGACCGACGACCTTGAGTAGATCAAAATCGTTAATAGAAAGGGGTCGTCTCTCGGCTTCTTCACGCTTCCGCATAGCCTCCATCCGCTGCGTATGCTCGGCCAACTTCTCGTCGGATGGCACTTTAGAGCTATTGCCATTAGGACCCATACGTGGCAGTTTGTTGTGCAGCATCATTTGAAGATCACAGCAACCAGAACACACACGTTTCGGCTCGCTAAATCCAGGGAGAAATAAGCGGTCCGAACACGACGTGCAAACCAGGCGCAAACACATGCGGCAGTATCTGCGTCGGTGCAAAACAAAAGTGGTCTTGCACAAGTAACAATAGTTTTCGCCCTCGCCACCCTGACGAGACTGTTGCTGAGCCTCCAGGGTCGGCATGCGGTTTCCACGAATGAACGAGTCCGAGCGAGCGACAAATGTGTCGTGCACCCACTCGAGTGTCAGTTCGACCTCGCCATTACCATGAGCTGTGGGCACCTTCTCGTCGCGCAGCGAGAACCACCGTCGGTCAGCGCGGTTCAAACCCACTTCACTCATGCTCACAACAACCTGACCCAGCGATGTGTTCAACGGGAAAGATCTGTCCTTCACCACGATCACAACTTTGGCTTCGCTGGATGTGACAGGGAAGGAAAAGGTCTGATTCCACTCGGGATCCATCGTGTGCTTATGACTGCCCACCGTCTCCTTCTTTTGCCCCGCGCATTGCACCACGGCGAACGGGTTATTGTACGGCTGCCCAGTCAACCGTGCACGGTTAACCGTAACAATGAGCTTGTTCGGGAAGGTTGCACGAATAGCATGCAGCGAGTCCTCGATGCCATTTGCAATGGACTGCAGGAAAACAAACGCCGACGTCTGCACCGAGTGGACCGTCCACTCGCGGTTGTTCGCCTCACCCGACGTGCGTCCAACGGACAACGACGTACATCCGAGTCTTGCCTTAGACGACCCAATGACCGTAAACATCGGCTCCGTCGAGGCTTCAAAGTTCACCGCCTTCTCACGCAGAATCTCTCTCAACGCGTTGCTATCTCCCGACGACATCTGATGGGCCGACTCAATGAACGCAATACCGCCGATCCGCTGCTCTTCATGTCCACTCAACGTGGAGAGAAAAGTCTTGAGCAGCACGCCAGCGTTGTCGTGCACAATAAAGCTGATCTCCTGAGCCGCGTTGGGCACGATGTAGTTCTTCCACACGTACGAAACGTGCGCCTCAGGCGTGGAAGAATGCAAAATCTTGGCTCGGTGTCCGTTCACCATGCAGAAGTTGGTGCTCGGGTTCAAGATCACGACGCCGTAGCCGCCCTGAATCGCCGTCTTCAAGTACGGGATCATGGAGCCTTGGAAGCCCGTCTTGGGGTGAATCGTGCGGCTCCACATACCTGGCTGCATGCCTGCATGCATAAAACCCATCACCCATACATGCATGAGTAAAAAACCCAATCGTAAAATGCATTAAACCCAAATGCAGACCTTCTCCTGGCTGCATGAAGACGCAGAGTTTCGGACACGCCGCGTAGTTGTGTGACACAAAGATGCTGCAGCGCGCCTCAGCCTTGGAGTTGGGGATGAAGATCTCGCGCAGGTTGAGCTCGCTCTTGAGCTTGGCGTGGATCTGGGCCACGAGCGTCTGCATGAGCTCCTCCACATCCTCCTCGCTCTTGAGGCTGAAGTTCTTGCCCGCACCTGAAGGTCACACAGAGTAAAATGCATGCCAGCCCATTAGAATGCATAGAATGCGGGAGATTGCGAGATAAGTGCGCACTTCTCGAGCTTAGCCTCCGCATGCTGCCGTCGGGGAGAAGCCGCTTGGAAACTGACGCCGACGGACTCGTCGCGTTGTAGGCGATCGCTAAGTACGAATGCTGACCAACTGAGAGTGCAGTGCACGACTGGCAGGTATCCGATAAAATGCAGGGCTGGCGGTGGCGGAAGTCGCCTGTGACTCGCGTGGTGTTTCGTGGCCAGCGAGTTCATGTGAAGAGGGACGATGTGTTTCATCTTGCGGGGAATAAGGTGAATCATGCAAGTATAATGCGTGCATTTTTGAGTAAGTCTAATGGTTGTGTGTCATTCAGATGCGAAAGATGTTTTGGTTCGTGCAGCAGAGCGATGCATTCTACCACAATACACACTTCTTCAGCTTCGGAGGTTCTCAAAGCAACGCCATGTTGGCATTGGCACAATTGGCCAACGCCAGAGAAGTTCCGTTCACGTATTTCAGTCGGGAGTTGCAATTGAAAGAGGAGACGATGGACGGGAACTTGGCACTAGCAAAGGACTTGGGCATGAAGCACGTGCAGTTGACGACGGATGCATATCATGAACTGGTTCGAACTCGAGACTTCACGACGTTCCTGACTCCAAAGCTGCAACCTCCAATAGGGACAAAGAGTCTGTACGTCCCTCAAGGAGCTGCATTCCCAGAAGCTCAGGACGGCGTGAAGCTGCTGGCTCAAGAGATCAACGAGTATGTTGAGATGCAGGACAAGCGGTTCTCAGTTGTGCTTCCTTGTGGTACGGGCACCACTGCATTATACTTGGCGCAGCACCTTCGTCCAGATATCAAGTTGTACGCCGTTCCGTGTGTTGGTGACGCCGCGTACTTGCAACTGCAGTTCAAGCAGCTGATTGAGGAAGACTCGACGCTGCAATTGGAGACGGCGGTGCTGCCTCTGGTCTTGACGCCCAAGCGGAAAAGTCGTTTCGGACGCCTGTGGTGGCCGCTGTTCGACATGTACCACGAGGTGCTGCAGAAGACACAAGTGGACTTCGACCTCGTGTACGGCGCCTTCGCTTGGCACACGCTCTTCTCGGACGAGGCAGTGCTACATGACGTACTAGATCGCTGCAAACCAAGCCAGAAGGTAGAATCTAGTGCGAGTGACGAACGGGAGCTGATGTACATCCATACAGGAGGCACTTCCGGAAACGCCACCATGCTGGCGAGGTACGGGCGCAAGAATAGGCAAAGGTAGAGCTCTGAAGAGATCTCGGATCCGCGAAACGACGCAGACGTCTCGTGGTGAAGCGCCACAGTCAAAAGCGCAGTCTGCCGGGAAGGATCATTAACTTGGACAGCGATGTCGTTCCGTGAGCTGCGAAACCTGACGGAGATGATGCGTGCGTTGGGCTACCCACGCCCCATTTCGATGGAGAACTTCCGGACGCCCAACTTCGAGTTGGTCTCAGATCTGCTCTACTGGATGGTGAAGAAGTACGACCCGAGTTCGAGCATCACGGAGGAGATTGACACGGAAGATGATCGGGTCGAGTTCCTCACGCAAGTGGCGACCGAGGTGCTGGCCAAAGCTCGGATCCGACTCAACCCGAAGAAACTTTATGCTGCTGACGGATTCGCTGTCAAGGAGTTGATCAAGGTGGCTCGGGTGCTGTATGAAGCCTCTCGGATCGATCTCGCAACGCAACAGGAGCCGGACGACGATGACGACGACGTATCGGTCAAGTCGCTGCTGGGATCACGCGTGAAAGACCCGAAGGCCACTCGACAACTTGCTTCGGATATCACCCAGTCAGGCGCCAAGCTGTACGATCTCCTCGAAACGGAGCTTGAGGTTCGTGATGCACGACAGCAAGCTATTCGGTTCTTGGATGCGCTCTCCACCAACAATGAAAACTCGAGCGAACAGAAGTTCCTCGAGCGTAGCATCCAGGAGATTTTGGTCAATCTGCAGGAGAACGTCGAGGTGACGGAACGACAAGTCGTTGAGTTGGATGCCGAAGAGAAAGCACTCGCAGCGAAGATCAAGAAGGCGCAGACAGACCTTGAACGCAGCGAAAAGCGGCTCAAGAGCTTGCAGAACGTTCGTCCGGCGTTCATGGACGAATACGAAAAGCTCGAGAAGGAACTGGAGCGCCAATACGCTATCTACTGTGAGCGCTTTCGCAACCTCGACTACTTGCAGCGAGAACTGGACATGCACAATAGCCGCGAGATGAAGAAACTCGCCGAGAACGACAGGTCGCTCAAGAAGCTGCAGAAGAAATTCCGTGACGATGAGTTGGCCATTTTGCGAGGGGAACAGGAAGACCAGATCGAGAACTCCATGCTGGATGCAATGGAGGCGAGCAATAACAACAGGCATAACGGTGGGAAAGCACGACAAGCAGGTAACTCTGGAAGCAACCAGAAGGCTCGTGCTGCGAGCAAGAAGAAAGCTGGCTCCGATAAGGACAGCAGCTCAGACGGCATCAGTGGCAGTGGCAATGGAAGCAGCGACGACGATGATTCAAGTGATGAGAGCGCTGTCAACGGCGTTTCTCCAGGTGGGGGAGTGAATGGAACTGCTGCCGATGGTTCGGACTCGGACCAAGTGTCACTAGCGGACTCTGGTGAACTTATCGACAACGACGATGACTCAGGGTCCGACGCTGGTTCTGGCTCGGGTTCCGGTTCAGGGTCGGGGGCTTCGGGTTCGGAGACAAACTCGGACTCAGACCAAGACTTCTGAGGTTTAACTGCGCCCACGTATTCGCTGGCTGTACATTACCGAGGAAGACTACGCAAGAGGAGACAAGACAAAGAGCGTGAGGATCAAAATTCAAAAATGAATTGTAGCAGTTGCCATTGATTGCCGAAGCTGCGGCATTTGCTCTGCTCCACCAACGTGGCTTCAATAGTAGTGGTGTCCAAATAACCTTTTCACAGCTCATTCCGAAGCGAGTCTGAAGTTTCTATTGCAAGCACCAGCTCAAGCTGTCTGGCAGCAGTATTTCTATCGCAGTTAGAAATCGCAATGTGATTGGCTGAAACGAAGCCTTCAGCACGATCATTTCTAAATCGGCGCTAAAATGGTGGAAGCGACTCGCGTGGCTCCGACGGCCGTGACGCCCCCCGCGGCTGCGTCCTCGTTCGACGCGTGGCTGCTGCAGAAGCTGCGTCTGGAGTGGAGTTCGCGCGAGTTCGGGGGGCTCCTGACGCCGTTGAAGCTCGCGGAGGCACGCGCCAGTTTCCCGCACCTGGAGACGCCGATTAAGGTAAATTGACCTAAAAATTGCTTTAAACCGTGTATTAAACTAACGCCATGTTTATATTTATCACCCCTATTTAGGTGCGCCTTTTGCTGTCCTTATTAAGTGTCCGTCGAGATGAAGCGGACGCCGCTGCGGGTCAAAAGGAGGTGAACGCACTGCTGCAATTGGCTGAAAAGGACGCTGAAGAGTGGGTCAAAGTCAGCGGCGGCATCGTCAAGCAGTTTCTGGTGCTGCAGGCCGACGGACAACCTGCGGACTCCTATTTACACTCCCAATTAGAGGCCACAGCTTCCAAGGTGGTGCAGGTGGTGGCTGCTTTCCCGCAGAAACGACGCAGCAGCTCGTCGCAAGTGGCTCTGGACGACTTTTTCTCGCTGGAAAACGGACTGCTGAACGCGTCACTGCGCCCGCAATTGGCACCTACCGCTGCCACGCACTTTACAGTGAGCGGAGAGGACGACGACGCCAATGGGAAGGAGGACGAGGTCGGTGCGTCGCCTGTGAAGAAGATGCTGCATCGGCCGCAGATGGCGCGCCCGTCCGGGGCGTTGGCTGCTTCCGCGGCTGCTACGGCTCCTGGAGTGACGCGATTGACGCAAGCAGCAGCCAAACCACCCGTGGGGAAGAAGAAGAACCTGACGGAGTTGTCGTCGGAGATCCGGCGGAAGGCTGACGCAGGCAGATTCAAACGTCAGAGAAGCCGTATCTCGATGATCGACATTAACGAGGTGAAGCAGATCGAGTCGGAGAAGGCGCAGAAGGCGGAAGAGAGGAAGAAGCAGAAGCTGGTTGCCAAGGAGAAAGAGAAGGAAAAGAAGGAGAAGGAGAAGGAGAAGGAAAAGGAGAAAGCTAGTGCCGCCGCACCTGGCGCAACAGACAGTACGGGAGACTCCAGCGCACCTGCGGACGGCAATACTGCGCCAATTCCTGTCAACGAGGAACACGCAGCCATTGCTGCCGATATCTTCGCGATGCATCAGCAACCAGGTCCCGACGATTCTGCGCAGCAGTATTCTCAGGAACCCCTGCAAACTGAAAGTGCCACTGAGCAAACCGTGGACAATCATGGCGTTGGTGGGGATGATTATGTCCCGGACGGAACGCAGGCGCTGCTTAATGCTGCATTCCACTCCACACAGGACATCATGAAGGAAGTTGTGAGCCAGCAAAACCAGCAAATGCAGGGCCAGCAACAGCAGATTCAGCAGCAGTTGCAACAGCAACAATTGCAGCCGCCCACCTACCAGGATCTGTACCGGACCCAGCAGCCGATGCAGCTGCACCACTTGGCTCCTCCACAGCCACAGTATCACCAGGGTTTTGAGCCGGAAGATGCCAGTATCAGCGCCAACACTACCAGCGGAGTGCCGATGGGATTCGGTGGTTACAGCTATGGCTCGACTGCAGGGTATTACGGTGACCAATTCGGCAACTACGGCACAACGCAAGATCCCAACGCCTTTGGCTCTGCAGGTGTCTACGCCAACTCTGCTATGGGCCAACTAGACAACAGTCTGGGGTTACCGCCTCTTGGTGGCAGGCAATTGACTTTCGACAACACGCAGCAGCAGCAGCAACAACAACAACAGCAGCAACATCACCAGCAGCAGCAGCAAAATAACGGAGGGTACATGGGTGCTTCTGGAGAGTACTGGAGATAGACGTCGTTGCAAGACGTCGCTGAAAAATGGATTCCACTTTGTTGAAGTGTTACCTATTTGTTGCGGAAAGCAAAGTGTCGATCGTTTGCTTGCTGTGCTTTTGTTCACTAGAATCGCAGGTAGTGGTGGAACGCGTGGATATACGGGAAGCCACCCACGTTTCGTACACAATCACTGCGTTCGTAGCCGTCCGGAATGGAGAAACTGAACACGTTCTGTGGTCCCACGCGGACATTCAGCAGGTCAAAAGTCAATAGCATCGTTGGCTGCCCGTTGATAATGTTTTCCTCCGTCAGTCGAATAGGAACTGCACCATGCAACATCAAATATTTGTGAGATATCGAACAAAACTGATACAATCCACCCACTTCCTACCGTTCGTAGCAACATCACTGTAGACGTGCACACGGACATCTTCATGCGTGTGCATCCAGTGCTCACACACTTTTCCTCTCACACTCTCCATCGCCTACAAAGAAACAGTCCAATATCCTTCAGATCCAACACCTCCACTTATAACCCCGTACAACGTACCACAAACTCTTGAATAAACGGGATCTCAGGTGTCGGCATAGCATCTCCCAGATACGCTCGCTCACACTTGCGGAAGTCTCCACTCTTGACCATAAACTCTTGTTTCTAACCACAAAAAGTATTTTTTCAGAATGCAACAAGACCTGATGAAAACCTAAAAATTTCTACCTGATCGTAGCGCCGGACGTAGGTTTTCCCTGCGTTGTACCCTTCCACCATCTCCGCCCGTGCGAGTTGCTGGTCAAAATCATAGCGAACCTTCATCCTCCCTAGAGACGGCGGATATTCCTGTCGAGGGTCCGAGAGATGCGACAGAATCTGCACTTCCGCCTGGAATTGGCGAGGCAATTGAGGTGGAGAACGCGCACAATTGACGCTCTGGATGAGCA
>AUWJ02018296.1:0-28542 GCA_000468175.2 Phytophthora cryptogea
CGGCATTCTGTCTCGTGGCGAGATGTTCCCGCACCGCAACATTGACTCGTGGGAGACGCCAAACCAATCGTGAGACTCGGGCGTTAACTACAGACTATTCATTGAGAACGTCGTGCGCTTCTTCTTCACGCGCTGTTCCTGTGCTTCGTCGCCAAGCGAGGCGCGTGTTCCAACGCCCTTGTAACGAACCATTTGTTGCTTTCCAAAGCCATGATCGTCGTCCACGGGATGAACAAACTCGCGAGAAGCGCTTACTTGGTAGCACTGCCGAGGCGAAGATAGGCCCTATCATCCAAACCACTTTATGTATTATTGGTCTCCGTGCCCCCACGAGTGAGTTAAATGCACGAGCGATAGGTGCGAGTTGGGAAACAAGGTGCGGCGCTCGTTGGAGGGGCGTTGCGCTGTAGTTATGCTGCGCGGCGGCGGCTACCTATGGAATAACGTGGAGCTGGCAGCGTGGTGGTCGAGAAGAACTGTCTGAAAATGCAAGGGGCTCGGAACTTGCGCGTGGATCGGATATCGATGCCGTCGTGTTTGTTGCTGGTATTTTGGACTTGACCTGATGGTCAAACAGCCAGCAAAACTACATGAACCTGGCGGTGACAAGCCAATCTGTCCAAGGCGCAAGATGTCCAAGGCGCTGTTGCTGTGCGATGCAAGGCGAGCTCGTCGTCACAGACGTGACGATGACCACCTCGACGAGGCCGGTTCTGCCTCTGGCATTGGCCATCACACACTTGACGTGCTCCGTTTTGTGGAGAGCATTGGCTGCGCGATTCCGGCGCTGCATTGCTGAGACCGGACCATCTGCCCATCTCCAGTCGAGCAAAGTCTCTGTTGCCGTGTGAGTCAGGCGCTCGAAACGTGCAGCACTAGAGCGAGCGCTTCAATTGCTCTGCATTAGCAGCACCCGCCACCGCGGTCCCGGACCTTCCACTCCTTTAAATGACGTGCAGAGGAGTGTTGACGCCTTCCTTTGCTGTCCTCCAGCCCGATCTCGGACATGCAATCGACTGACAAACGTTCGCCGTTGATCGATGGCCGGTGCAAGTGGGTCCTCCGTTGACCTCCACTTGTCAGTCATCTCGCCAACACGACCGCGAGCGCCGCCGCCATTGGCGCAAGCCCGTCAAACGCGTGTCCCAGTCTCTTTAGTCGCGTTGATCGTTTCTGAAGCTGAGCTGAGACCGACCACCGCTCGCTTCGAGCTCAGTCTACTTTTCGCGGCGTCCTGCTCAAGTGCGTGTCCAGCTCCAAGGTCCAAGATGGCGTCGTGGATCTTCAGCATGGTGGGCCGCCAGGAGAGCGAGCGGTTCGCGCTGCCCAAGCAGACGTGGGTGCAGCGCGTGCAGCACTACGCGCCGATCTTCCGCTGGCTGCCGCACTACAACGTGGCCAAGGATCTCAAGTTCGACATCGTGGCCGGCGTCACCGTGGCAATGATGCTCATCCCGCAGGAGGTGTCGCTGTCCACCATCATGAACGTGCCGGCGCACCACGGACTGTACACCGCTGCGACAGCGCCGTTGGTGTACGCCATCTTCGGTTCCAGTACGGTGCTGTCGGTCTCCAGCGGTTCCGAGGTGTCTCTGCTGGTCGGAACCATCCTGGACGACATTGACAGCCAGGAGGAACGAGTGGCCACGGGCATCATGATGGCCTTCCTGAGTGGCTGCATCCTGCTGCTCGTCCGCATCTTGAACCTCAGCCAGCTCGCCGACTTCTTCTCGCGCCCCGTTATGGGCGGCTTCGTGTCGGCCGGCGGCATTTTGATCATGCTGTCGCAGTTCTCCAATGCTTTGGGCATCAAGTTCCCGTCGCAGGACTACCCACCGCAGACGGTGTACCAGATCTTCAACCACATTGGTAAAACCAACTTGAATGCGTTCGCAGTTGCTGCCATCTCGATCGCGTACTTGTTCGGTGTCAAGATTTTCAAGAAGCGCTTCTTCCCGTCGCCAGTGTTGATGCAGCTCTTCGAGACGGACAAGCCCACCAAGGACGAAGTGCCAGCCCAGTCCGACAACACCCTGCATATCCACACGCCGGTGGGGAACAACGACACTGCCGAGGTCACGCACAGTCATGGGTTCTCAATTACGGACCAACAGTACGTGAGCATGGAGTCTGCACGTCAACGACGCGGTGACCACACACCGTTAACTGAAGCTGCTGAGAAGACTTTGGACAAGACCCCGAAGCAGTCCAAGGGAAAACTGCTCTCAATTTTCCTAGTGCGCACGTTGTGTGACCTGGGTCCGTTGGTGGTTTGTATTATCGGTGGCATTGTCGGGTATGCGTTGGGCCCTTCGCACCTGAAGCTCACGGGATCGATTCCAGGCGGATTTCCGGACCCGAAGGTGCCTTGGTACGGCTTCGACTCGGGTCTCATAGCTGGCGACCGCTTCGGGACGATTTTGTACAATTCGCTGACGGTGGTTGTCGTCGTGTTCCTGTCGAGTATTGCAATGGCCAAACGTCTCGCTATTCAACGTGGTGAAGACATCAACTGCGACCAGGAGTTGACGGGACTTGGTATTGCCAGCGTCGTGTGTGGATTCTTCCAAGCCATGCCCCCTACGGGCGGTATGTCTCGCACAGCAGTGAATTTGCTGAACGCCCACACGCAGCTCTCGTCGATCATCACGACTTTTATTGTCATTCTCGCTCTCTACACGCTGACGGGTGCCATGTATTACCTGCCGAGCGCCACACTCGCGTCGATCATTATCGTTGCCGGCTACTCGCTGGTCGAGTTCAAGGAGGCCAAATGGCTCTACCGTGTCAAGCGTGACGAGTTCGTTGTGTGGACGGCGTCGTTCGTGTTGACTCTGGGTCTGGGCGTGCTGGACGGTCTGATTGCCTCCATCGTGTGCTCCGTGTTGGCGCTCATGTGGAAGACCAAGACTTCGCCCGTTGTCATCCTCGGTGAGCTGGACAACGGCCGATTCGTCGATCGTGAGCTCTTCCGTGAGGCGCACGATCTGGGCGACGTCATTGCCATTCGCGTAGACAGTTCGCTCTACTTTGCCAATTGCGAGCGTGTCGCGCTCTTTGCAGAGCGTGAAATGGTTCGTCTTCAGGCCCACGGGATCACCACTCGCGGTGTGGTGCTGGACATGTGCAACATGAACGACCTGGACGCTACGACAATCCAAGTGCTGTCGGATATGCAGGAGAAGCTGGCGGTGCGTAAGGTGCGCTTCGCCATTGCGAACGCCAAAAGCAGACTGCACGATATCGTGGCCTCCACCAACATCATCAAGCGAATTCTGGCCAACGACCCGAGCATCTCGGTGGAGGAAGCTGTGCGTCTACTGAGGGACTTGCCCACATCAGGCCACACGTCTCCGTCTTCCATGTCGCGCTTGTCGACGGTGCAGGACAAATTGTAAGTAGTGGTATATGCCAAACCAATGTAGTTATTCATTTTTCATGTATCGACGAGTGCACTTAACTTCCTGTGGGTTCTACCCTCCGGTGCTCGGAGGACCACTAATGTCTGAGCCGCAGTTCTTGCATCTCGTGGCAGCACCTTGCACAAACTCTTTACAGTAGACGCACTGCTTCTTCACGCCAACCTTGAGCTTGAAGACGAATTCGAGTGCTGTCGACGGCAAGAAAAACGTTAACCAGAGCTTTTTGTTGTACATTAGACACTTGCAACTTACCTTTTTTGACAGCGAAGAACAGGAAGAGAGCATTGATGATAAAGTTCATGATGTTTTCAATGAACAGTCCGTAGTTGATGGTCACCGCTCCAGCGTCTCGAGCTGCAAAACACAACGTTAAGTAAGTGAGCTCATCCAAGTTACCAATATCACGCTGTTCTCACCTTCTCTCCATGTTTGCCAGGTATCACCGGAACACGACGGAGTCGTGGATGGACATCGCACCGGCCAGTAGTGGTTTGCAATACCTCGTGCTATGAAGCAGCAAAGTCAGCAACAAGTTTTTACGAGATTCAAAGACAACAAAATATCGTTATACCTGTGAACAAACTGATGACCGGCGACAGGATATCGACGACCAAGGAGTTGAGGATCGTGGAAAAGCTCGAGCCCAAGATGAGACCCACCGCCATGTTGAGCATGTTGCCCTGCTGAATAAACTCCTGGAAGTCCGACAACAATCCTCGAGTCGTCAGAAGCTCACGATTTGCCAGTTCTTGGACGCGACCGAGTAGCGAAACATTCTCGGGAGGTGGCGGCGGTGGTGCAGCAAACGGATTCCAACGCATGATAAGAAGACGTCGACGAGTCTGTCGTGGAGAATTCAAGCTGATAAATGAGCTCTAGCTCTTCAGATGCACGGGAGAGGCGTGCATCAAATTTGTCGGACAGACCATGGTTTGTTCGGCCAGGTGTCCATGCCCAGCTGTGTGCTCTATCAGGAATCTGTGGGTGCATTATTCACTCTTCATAGTTAGCTTTTACCGGCGTTCTCCTCACTAAGGTACCAGGATGTTTCAACTCACGTTAAGTTTCACCGCCAGGTCGAGGTGTCCGCCTTCATTCGCTCTAGGCACCCACAGTTTCAATGAGCCACCACCCGTGCCAGGGAGTCCCAAGAAACCAGGACGCCATCGATCCAGATAAAGCGACTTGCCTCCCAGAGCTGTCACATTGGACGTCCACGTTGCGGTGTCTCCTGCTGGGACGTACTTCTCACCAATCTTGTCACCTCCAGAGAAGATGTTCACAGTGGCGTTTTTGGTGTCGGCGCTCTCGAAAGTAAGCGCGACGACGCCATCGCCCCTCTTTTTCCAGAGGAGGCTGCTATCAGCGAAGGCCTTGCCAACGGTATTCAAACCGAGCGTGGCGGGGTCGGTGCCGTCGTCGATCTCTCCGATGAACTGCGTGGGGCCGCAGATTGGCTGGACGTACTCGGTGATAACACCAAGGATTCCAGTACTGTCGACACCGAGAACGAAGGTGGTCATGGCGACCTTGTCCGTCACGACTCGAATGTACTCGTTGGCTGTCAGTGAACTGCCGTTGTCGCTCTTGCCCGTCTCGATCAAGTCGTCTACGATCACACCCAAAGTCTTCCGTAGTGTGTCCCGGGTTTGGTAGGCCGTAGCTTCATTGGACTCGGTGATGAATTGGTCCATGCAGTTGTTCGTCACCGTTGGGATGTCATGCACAAAGAGCTCCGACTCGTACATTGCCACTCGGAGCTCATTCTGAGAGATATCGGGGTTCTCCTTCTTCATCTGAACTACAGTCATCCAAGTGTGATCCGTAAGTCGCTTGAGCTCGTAGCCGCACGTCGAGTTGGAAGCCAACCCCGTCTTCAGTGACGATATGTCGGTCTCGTTCAGCTCCACCAACGGTTGAGTGAAGTTGGTACGTTTGAGAAATGCTGTGAACCGATCCCAACCCCGGACAATGTCGTCTCCATGGTCGAGAATCTCTCCGAGTTGGAGCTGGATGGTGTCCACGATCCAACTCGCAGGGTCCATGACTGCAGGGTACGGGAGACCCAAGCACATGGCAATGATGACGGGGAAATCGATCGTCACGTAACTCGTTTGGTACAGCACGGCCATGATCCGGTCGAAAGAAGCTTGTGGGTCGTACACCTTGATGTAGCTAATGTACTTGATGAGCATCTTGATGTTTCCGATCATGGCTCGGATGCACTTGGCGCCTGCTACGAGCTTTTTCGCTGCTGTGGTCAGTTGTCCGAAGACGCCCATCGTGGTGAGAGATATCGCGGCTTGCACTACGTTCGACGTCTTGGAGTAGTATTCCAGTCCACAATCATCGTTCTGACGGATGCATTCCCAGCCGCATTTCACAGGATACGACAACGGACACTGGGCCCAGCACGTTTTCCTCTTGTAGTCGAAGCCAACGGGGCAGGTTTCCATGACATGTGCCTTACGGTAACAAGCAGAGTCGCCACGATCGGGGGCGCCGATGGTTGGCCCGACCCAATTGCGGTAGGTCGATTCGACCGTGTCGATAGTCTTGACGTGTGCTCCGAAAGAGGCGTGAGATGTCGAGGAGCTTTCTTCACCGCCTTCAGCAGTGAAATTAGTCGAGCTCGAGGTCAAGGCTTCAGCTGGTATTGTCGTCGTGGGTGGTTCCGTCGGACTGATAACCACTGCTCTGCCTGCTGAAGCTGCCAATACTAATAGAACCGACAATTGAATCCACTTCAACATGAGTCTGTGCAGAGGCTGCGAAACTTGACTTGTGTAGAGCTCGACGAAATTGAGAATGGTTTTATCGACTGGGGTATCTCGCTACTTGTTCTCCTCGATAAGCTCGCTGCGGTGGGTGATGCATGCGATTTCAACCATCGACTCCCTCGCACAACGGTCTAAGTATTCCACACGTTGCATCCTTATCTCACGAGGGTAAAACTGCTAATTTGTTCAGCTTTTGTGCATCAACCTGTTGTATGCTTAGGTTGTGTACGGGACTTTGCTTCGACCTGAACGAGAGCCAAGAGCAACATCGTGTGAGATGGGGGTCGACATCGCACTGCACATCTTTGTTTGAGCTGTTCGAGGTCGCGACCCAGTCACCGGCGCGATTAACGCGGTGATACCGCGCAACGATTATCGCCGCCCAGTCTTTGGGGGAGGTAACCTGCTTCTGTCCGATGATCCGGTTCCGCCGCTTCACTGCGTCGACCCCCATCAATGCTCGTCGGGCCAATGAAGTTTCTCCTCCGACTGGAATTTGCATGCAATTTGTCAACCAACAAAGCACTCAAACTTCTGGTGACCCGCTATCTCGATGCACGTCCAGACTTTGGAGAGACCACAAGAAACTTTCGTGGCCTTCGGTTGATTCTATTGGCACGATCTCAATAAACAGATAGTGTGTACGTAGTTCTTGTGCGAGCGCACCAAAGGCTATCATCGCTACATGTACGTCTTATCGGGAGTTTGTCGTATCGCCAAGGCGTCTACTGTGTCTAATGGCCCGAGACTTTGGCGGGATCGAGGACGGTAGCGCTGACAGCAGGATTGTTGATGTTTTCCCAACTGGAGAGGACAAGAAGAGAGCTTGTGTAGCAACAACAAGGTCTGAATCAAACAAAAGCAGCATTGGCATTGGAAACACTTCGCACTTGTTCAAAAGGGCCCAAGACTGCGCGCCACCATGTCCACATTCGCGATTGCCTGATTGTCGCTGCTAATGCTGTAGAGACAGCGAAACAGCAGCGCGCAGTGGTCTCGAATAGTCTGTTGCATCTCGGCCGTCATGGGTTTGTGCTCCTCGCTGAACAAATCCTTGACACCTGGAAGCAATCGTCGCGCCATCCAATCCGGGTGTCCACCGTCCATGTGTCCGCATAGCAGATCGATGAAGTACGGAGGCCACTTGCTGCCTCGCTGGAGAATTGGCACGAACTTGTCTGCGTCCAACAGCAACATATTGAGCTGCACGTAGCCTTCCAGTAGACTGTAGTAGTAACCTGTGTAGCCCATAGAGCCGTAAGGTTCGATCCCCCACGTCGTCGGGTCCAGCGAGTTGCCGTCTTCATCCACCGGCGGCCTCGTGTCCGTTGCTGCGAATTCCTTCAGAGCGTCCACAAGACAACGAGCGAAGTGCGCGATCTGCTTCTCCTGCGCCTCCGTCTTGAAGTAGCGGTAGCGTCCGTCCTGGATGGTGACAGATGCGTAAATATCGGCCAGCGTTGTCCAGGGAAGGCGGTGAGCTTGATGTGTCGCCATGGTGGCTGAAAGGAGAATGGGCGAGTACAATGTAGTCACATCCTTAGAATAATTACACTTGCATATACATGTATCACTCGTCCGAGGTGTGAGTGTTGGTCTCCTCTATGAATTCAATGTAGCTATCTCTGAAGTTGCAACGGTTGCTCAAAAGGGGCTCAGATCGTACTTTATGCGGTTAGTGTAGCCATGTAGAGGGTCAAGTTGAAGTGGTTTGGACGCTGGGGCCTAGTTTCGTCTCGGTGGGCGCTACTTTGAGCCCTTTGGCAACCAAGTCGGCGCTTTTCATGAGTTTGTTCAGGCCCTGGACGATCATCATGGCTGTGGAAGGACAATAAATGGATTAGTTTGGTGTGGAAGTGTCTGGAGAGTAAGCAGACCACGCACCTCGTTTGACTGCAAAGTACAGGAACAGCGCGTTAATGAAAAAGCGCACGACATTCTCAATGAACAGTCCATAGTTAATGGTGATGGCTCCTGAGTCTCGCGCTTGACTTGGCGTCTCCCACGAGTCGCTGCTACAGTCTTTGTGGTTATGGGGACATCTTGCCACAGCGTAGTAGTTGCCCAAGCTGCGTGTGGAGACCAGACTGAGAATCGGCGACAGAATGTCCACCACTAAGGATTGAAGAATGGCTGTGAAGGACGTGCCCATGATCATACCGATGGCCAAGTCCACGATGTTACCGCGCTGTATGAAGCCACGAAAGTCCGTCACCAATGCGTGCAGATCGTCCCTCGGTGAGATCGCCTGGATGTGAGTCGTAACTTTGTCCAGTACTTTTTCCATGTCATCCGCTGATATCGAGAGCGCATGCTTCGTTTCATCGACGATGGCTCCACACTGTGGAGCAGGTATCGCAGCTGTAGTGCGCTGTGCAAACTTCATTCCGCTGGACGAAGCAGTTCTGTCAACTGGGTTTGTCGGATAGAACTCCCAACTATTTCCAGCCTCGATGCTGCGTCTGAATTTGGCAGGGTTCCTCTTTCGTCTCCCCAGCATCGAGTCATGGTGTCTTGGACATTCAATTTTCGTACATTTTCAGTTTTACAGACACTTGGGGGTCTAGGATGCCCGTCTTGGTATGCAGTTTGGTGATCTAAATGCTGTGCACCCGCGAGGCACGCGTCAGCGCCTGACTTTCGTCTGATGGCATCTCCTCCGTGCGGATGGCAGTGATCGCCTCTCGGAATCCAATGCGGGCATCATTGTGAACAATGCCCACAAGAAACTCGGACGTCTGAAGCAGATGCTGGAGTCGGTCACGTGCGTTGACAATAGCGAGCATGATGCCCTGAAGCCGAAGTTCAGCTTTCAAATGCTTCATCATCTGAATTGTCGTCGTATCCCAGTCCATGATGGAGCACGCGTCAATCACCACGCCGCGAACGAGAACACCCTCAGTCTCATGCCGCTTGCGAACCTCGCGCTCCACTACACGCTCGATGTACTCGCAGTTGGCAAAATAGAGCGCACCCTCAACACGAATTGCCACGACGTCAGACAACGCACGAGCAGTGTCAGGGTACAAGTCAAGATCCACAATTCGGTTCTCACCGGTCTCCTCGTCGGTCACCTCACCAAGCATTGATACGGTCGGGCGACGAGTCTTGTAGATCACAGCGACGAGCGAGCAGAAAATAGAAGACAGTAGTCCCGGAAGCACGCCCAGCAGGCATGAGAGTATAAACGACGCGAGCCACACGTAGAACTCGTCGCGCTTGACACGATAAAGCCACTTGGCTTCCTTCAACTCAATGAGCGAGTAACCTGCGACGATAATGATGGATGCCAGGCTCGCCTTCGGCAGGTAGGCAAGTGCTGAGGTGGATGTATAGAGCACTAGCACCACAACGAGCACAGTGATAACACTTGCGAGCTGCGTGCGCGCATTCTGCATGTTCACAGCCGTGCGCGAAAGACCGCCGGTTGAAGGCATGCCCTGAAAGAAGGAGCCAACAAGGTTGGAAAACCCCAGTGCAATCAGTTCCTGGTTAGGGCGGATTCGGTAGCCCTCCTTAATGGCCAAACGCTTGGCCATCGCGACACTGCACATGTACGAGATGATAGCGATCGACAACGTATCGATGAAAAGATGGTACAGGCGATCTGCTTCAATGATATCCGTAACCAATCCGTACCAGGGCCTCTTGGGAGACGGATAGCCGCCAGGCACGTCTCCAGCAAGCGTTAAAGAGCCTTCTGGAGCTAAATAACCCACAATTCCACCGAGAAGGCATACCATAAATGCTCCCAGATCACAAACCAGTCGTAGTGCGATCAACACCGCCATCTTGGAGCGCAATAAACGAATTGATGTTGATGACGCTGCCAGCATACGTCCTGTCAGCGCTGTAGTTGAGTCGGCTGATTCTGATCCAGTCTCCGACTTTGCGGGCGACGCAAGCTCCTTGATCCGTCGCTTCATTTCCGCTTCCGCTTTAGCCTCTGCTTCGTCGTCATCACGGTCAGCGTCATCGTTGCGAGTACGTCGAGGCCTCTCCACTGTTGGCTGCGTAGGATTCATCCTCGGTAAAGTTCGTGTTGCTCCTGTTTCATCTGAACTGGAACGGTGCAATCCCGTTGCCACTCCACCGTCCGGACGGGCACCAAAATCAAGAGGCCTCTCAATCGTAATGTAGTCTTCATCTGAAAGCGAGAAACCCACGCCTTCATCATCCATACGTCCGTTACGCGTGCTGCGAGTAATCGCGGCCATATCTCGCTGATGGCAGGAGCGAGCTAAGTCCAAGTCGTTCGAGCCGAGATCACGGCTATTGCGCGTCGAGGAACCCCACGGAGACGACACCACATAGTCTCGGCGTCGGAGAGAGCCCGTCGTAAACACCGCCGGCAGGTCGGCCCACCTTGATCCACGGGGCGAGACCGTCACGTTCTCCACGTCCATGTTCTCTTCGTCGTCATTTCTTCTCGGCTGCCGCTTCTTGGGTTTAGGCACATCTCCCAGTTCAATGTCACCTCCATAACTCGCTGCAGTTTTCTTGTCCTGCTTTGCACCCTCCGTATCCTCGTCACTCATGTCACTTTGCTCTCCACTAGACGAGCTCGTGCTCATGGACAACTGGTTGAGCGCTCTGGACGTCTCAATGGCAAATTGATCTTCAAACTCCCCCTCCACTCTGGCCAGTTCCTTCACCACACGTCTCTTGAGCTCGTGCATCCCAACGAGCACTAAAATGGAAAAGGTCCCGAGTGCCAAACTCAACGTATTGAGATGTGGGAATTGCTCCATCAGATCCAGCACTGTAAGCACGGGTAGATCTCTGCTCTTGACCTCGAGCCCCAGCCAACTGGCCACTTGGGACAGCATAATGAGCACTCCACCAGCCGAAATGAAGCCGCCCATGACTGGCCGAGAGAAGAAATCTGCAATGACTCCAAGGCGGAACACGCCCATAAAGAGCAGCACAACTCCACTTAGAAACGACAATAGAATGCCCGTCGCGATGCGTTCCTCCTCACTCTCCACCTTCTTAATGGCCGAGCCCACGAGCAGACTCACTTCGGCCCCATTGGCCACAGATAGCACGCGAGAAGTGCCAAATAAAGGGTACACCATGGGCACCACGGCGGCCGTGTAGAGTCCGTAGATGGGGGGTACGCCCATGATGGCACTGAGGGATACTTCCTGGGGTACGAGCATGAGCCCGACCGTAACCCCCGACACGAGGTCGAACTGCAGGTCTTCACGCAGGTCGTAGGCGGGTAACCATTCCAGGATAGGGACGTGCTGCTTGAGAAAAAAGAGTAACCGCTGGCGGGTTATGCGCTCTCGGGCGTCGCACGCGGACGTCCACAGCGACGCGAGGACGGAGGTGAGCGCTGCGAGCGACATGTCGTTGGACGCAGGAGACGGCGGGGAAGACGACGCGGCCATTGGCAGCCTCCAGTTCGTCCCAGGACGCGTCGGAAGCGGGCAGGGTCCACGAGTGACACTGACGTAGCAGACGGCTGTCTCTTTGCGTGATGGCCAGATGCCAGTTGTTTCTATAGTTAGAACCCTTTGAAGAAGAATCCATTGCGCCGTAATCACCTAGGTGGATACGTAGCAACCTGTCAGTAAGAATACACGGAATAGTTGAACTTGGATCACCTCGAATTAGCCTAAAACGTAATAAAATAACAGTAAAAAGGACGCAGCCATTCCGCCATGCCTCTAGACGTGAGCATCAAGCAGGAGCGAGTGCGGGTCAACGCCAACACCAGTGCGCAAGAGGTTTCTACTCTCTCTCCTGTATTTGACCTCCAAATAGAAACGTTTCTAACTGTTTCTATTGCTCTGCCAGCTCTCGTCCGCCTTCCAGGCCGCTGTCCCACCGGACGAGCCGGAGCGCAGCAACCAGTTGCTCGTCCACGCGTGCAGCTGCGACGACGCGGCGTGTCGAGATCCAGAATTCCGAGGCGTTTGCGCCCACATGAAGCGCTTCCTGCGTGCCTCGTGCTGGGCCTCACACAGCTCCAAGTGGCGCGCGTACCCCATCGCCTCGGCGGTCGTGGAGCTCTTCTGCTTCCACGCGCTGCACTGCCACGAGCTCCAGTGCAATGTCCCCATGTGTCGCCAGTTACGCGGTCAAGTACTGCTTTAAGTTAGGGTAACACTTGGCTGCCTTAACGTCTGGATTACTTAGTAACCCCTTTGTGATAGTATTTATACTGTGCCAGATTGACATGGTTCCTGTAGTTTAGGACCTCAGATCGTTTTTTGTTGTTTTACAGAGCAGTTAACATGCAGGCTGGAGGGGCCAAGAAGTGGGTGCCCACGAGCTCGGGCAGCTCCAAGTTGCTTCGGTATCCGTCGAGTCTGAAGGGAGCTACTGCTCAGGAAGGCAAGTTGTCGTCAAGAAGACCGCGAACGTGTCCTGGCTCGAGACTCACACCGGAACTGCACTGGAATCTCAACAATGCGGCACTCAAGACGCTCTCCAAAGCGCAAGTCGAACAGCTTTACCAGTTGTTCAAGTTCTACGACTCGGCCACGACGGGCGATGCTTTGCCCTCGATCAACTGCACGCGGTTTATGGAGATCCTGCGAGATGCCCAGTTGCTGGCGGATTGTAGCGCTGACAGTGAAGACGAATATGTGGCTGCGTCGTCGACCAAGCAGCTTCAGGCTGACCAAATGGAGCGCGTTTTCGCGCAGGCTGTCTTGGGCAAGATGCGCATGCACCTTGATGCAGACGACCAACCTGTACTCACATTTTCTCTCTTCTGTGGCGCGTTGATGCACTGTGCGATGCTACTGGACCCGGCAGCACGACCGGAAGCTGCGCTGCAACGTATTGTCCCGGCCCTTTTGGAGAGTTCCAGCGTTCGAGGCCACGGCGTATCGGCAACGAAAGGCTTACTCAGCCACCTCCCTTCAGACGGCACAGTGTCTCTCTGGGCACCCATGGAGACACACGTCCTGCATCCAGACTCGAATGATGCACCGGAAGACTTTCGAGAGCTGGCTTTGTTCCAGCAGGTCATTGCCGACTGTACTCGCGACAAACTCCTTGAAGAGCGCAAGCAGGAAAGAGTGGAGCGGCACTATCAAATCCCTGATCATATCGTTGCCAGCTTTCATCCAGATACGATCGCGCTCATATCGGACAAGTTTCGCATATTTGACGCCTTCGACAGCGGTACGCTACCACGGCACGAAGTGTTCGCACTTCTGTCGAGTTTGGGGACGCACTTGGATCTTCCAGAACCATACGCAGTTGTGGCAAAATTATCAACCTACAATACTCTTCCACTGCAACAATCCGAGTCGAACAGCACTATTGGACAAGCTAGTAGTGGTGAATTGACGTTGCCGCAATTACTTCAAGTGATCGAGGCTACACGAGAGACAAAGCGAAACCCAGCCACTGCAAAACTTACAGCGATGAAGGTCTACATGGATAGGGCAGTATTAGCAGCGAGGACGAGCCTTCTTTTGAAGGCTTCTCAACTCGAAACGTTTGCACTGGATGAGAGCGATAATGTGGCGACTGCGCAGAAAACTAAGCGTACCAGTACCAGTGGTCCCCGTGGCAGGAGGAACGGTACATCAATTTTGAAATCTCGCAAGTCAACGCTTAGCCAAGGGACTGGTAGCGTAGTAGACACTGCAGTGATGAACAACAACCGCCGAGGTAGCACCAGCATGCGCAATGCCTCCATTTCAGACAGGAAGAGGCCATTGTTGCACCGAAAACCGTCGACAATGAGTGGCAAGTCCGACGCCAGTGACCGGAGGTATGAAGGACCTCAACCAACCCAGTTGTTGGCTTCCATGGCTTGTGCTGACACTGCCGTAGAGGTGCATGAAAGTGATGAAACGAAGACGCCTGAATGTCTAGCAGACGCTGCTCGCGACACTCAAGCAGGGTACCCGTCGAATGGCATCATGGTTCAGATACATGAATCCCCAAGCGCTAGCAACAGCAAAACGATTCGTATTTTTATGCTGCTTGGTGGCGATCACGATGGTGCTGTTTGTTACACGATCTCGCTTGTGTTTGCAACCAAGGAAATCATGGAGAGAGAAGGAGTTTACTACTCAGCAGCACCCAGTGAGACCACACGAATGACACCGGTGTTACCTGTACAGAAATGTCTGACAAATGCGCTCCGTATACTGAAGAAGTGCGTCATGGCTAAAGTGAAAGAAGGGTTTGAACTTCTTCCTCCAGATCAACTCAACATTGTGGACCAAATGCTGGTAGAGATATCTCGGCGGCAACCACACTATAGCAGCCCCGTCACGAGAATGCCTCGGTCTTGTGAGGAAAGGAACAGAAAATCTTCATCACAGACTGCAGTATCAGAATTCGGCCGTAAACCACTACCGCCACGACTCAAGTCTGCACCACCATCGAGACTGCTTCACAACCGCCAGTCCAATTTTCCCAGCGACTGCAACCATGTTTTTGCGGCTTGGCAAGCGTCTCAAAGAGATAACCACGCCTGGATACACGACGTAAATTCGGCATCACCTTTGAAGTTGGTGACAAGGCTCACCCAACCGAAATTCTTTCGTGGTAGCCGATTGAGCCCCTTTCGCGATCTGTCAAGTTACAACACTCAACACATGGAGGATCCCAATTCACTTGCAGCGGGGTTCAACCAACTCGCTTTCAAGGCATAAAGATTAAATGTATGCAAAAGTGTACTTGTACAGGACTCCGCCGATGTCAACCCTGGAAAAGCTAGACAATTAAGGTTGTAGCTTTGGCATCTGGCTATTTTCTTACGCGCGCAAAGTTTCAATGTTTTTAGTTGTTGAGCGTGCAAACTAATTATTTTATCGTCTTCGACTCCAAAGCCAACGTACTTTAGTGCCGAAAATACATGTCAAAGGGTAAGTAGTAGACCTCATTGCTGATTTACACATGGATGAACGTGGTTCCACTGCACCTAGTCCGAAAAGCAAGAAGTGGGTGTCTAAGAACGCTGGTGGGGCATTTCTCCTGCGCCAACCTTCCGGTCGAAATCCCAGCGACCCCCATTCGGATGACGTCTCTGCAGCAGTAGACAGACCACAAACATGTCCATCACCTAAGCTCACACCAGAGTTTCACTGGAATTTGAACACGTCGGCTCTCAAGACACTCTCGAGAACCCAAATCGAGCAACTCTACGGGTTATTCAAGTTCTACGACTCGTCCACCGTTGGTGATGAAGTGCCTTCAATTATCTGCTCTCGCTTCCTTGAAATCCTGCGTGATGCTCGGTTGCTGAGCGACGAAAAACCGTTAGAAAGAACACTACAAGCGGTATCGGCTGAGAGAATATTTGCCCAGGCAACCTTGGGTAAAATGCGCGTGTACCTCGACACGAATCATCAACCTGCGCTGACATTTTCACTATTTTGCGGCGCACTTATGAACTGTGCAATGCTGCTGCATCCTTTGATACCTCCTGAGCCTGCTTTACAGAGGATTTTGCCTTTCCTACTTGGTAATTCGGTTGGTGCTTTTTCTCCAGATAGAAGTTTGCTTGGTCACGTTTCTAGTGAGTCGGTTTGGACTCCTGGGAAATCGCAAGTTGTGGTTCCACAACTTGAAAACGACCAACTAGATTTTCGAGAGCTACCAATGTTCCAGGCAGTCATGGATGACTGTGCGAACGACATCGACCTGGAAGAGCAGAAGTACGAAGAATTGACACGGCTCCAAGAAATCCCCAATCGTCTCGTTGCAAACTTTCACCCTGACACGATCGCCCACATTTCCAACAAGTTTCGCCTGTTCGATGTCTTTGACCGTGGCGCGTTGCCTCGGTCTGAAATATTTGCTCTGCTTTCTAGTGTGGGGAGGCATGCAGATTTACCAAATCCACACGCAGTCATCGCACGCCTGAATGATCTTCCGTTGCGTCGAGCAATTTTGCAGAACGGAACTAGTAGTGCTGCTGATACCGAAGAATTGACGCTGCCTCAACTGCTGCAGGTAATTGAGAACACCCGAGAGTCAAAACGACACTCGGGCACTGGACAACTTGCGTCCATGAAGGTCCGAATGGATCGGACAGCAGTAGCAGCAAGAGGTAGTCTTCTTTCCAAACAACTTCTTCAAGAAGCGACTTTGAACGGTAGTAACGAAAGTGTGGACACCCAGGACACTCCTGTGCTCAACAAACGGAAAACCAGAGGCTCCTTAAGACGGAGACAGGCTACGGCTGGTTTGAAATCAAGCAAATTGATGCTAAGCCAAGGAACAGAAGCCTCGAGCAACTCGTTGCTGGACAGTAAACTTGCGGGGTCCATATCCGGCAAGAAGAGGGCGGTGGTGTATCGGAGGAGGTCGTCGCTTCTAAGTGGTAAGGGCGACACCGCAGAAGTCAACTCAAACGGCCACGATGAATCTTCTGCCATGCAGTCTCAACGTTCAGCTACACCAAACTACAGTAGAGATCTCGCACTTGAGGCATCGGTCTCTGTTGGCAATGGTGACTTTAACAACAACTACCTTGCTCAGACACTAAAGAATGGTCAAGAATTGGGGGCTCAATTACTCGGTGTACCAAGTACGATCGCGGTTCAAATGAATGCGTTAACTGCAAAGAACACCAAGACTATTCAGGTTTACTTACTACTCGGTGGTGAACATGATGGCGCCATCTATTGTACGCTCACGCTGGGGGTCAAATCACGAGAAATTGTCGAGAGCGAGGGTATCTACTACTCGACAGCACCCTCTGAGAGTACACGAACGGCACCTGTGCTACCCACACAGCACACTTTAATGAACGCTCTCGAAATGCTAAAGAAGAGAGTGCAGACCAAAGTCGAGCAAGGATTTGAGCTACGACCTGCAGGCCAACTTGCCATCGTTGACGGAATTTTACTGGAGTTACAGAAGCGTTTACCCCATTTCATCAGCCCCGCTACGAAGACAGCACGAAATTCAGCAGTCTTGACGCTACCACATGCAGGTAATGTGCCATTTCTCAGTATTTCACATGAGCGGTTGCCAAAGCTTCCACCTCATTCAAAACCTGGACGTTCCAGGCTCGAGCTTCCAAGCAACTTCAAGGATCTCTGTGCCAAATGGGATATCTCTCAGCACGAAAACTACGCGTGGATCCACGACATCAATACGGCGTCTCCTTTGAAATCACCCGCACAAATGGTTCGTGCTGGCCATTTAAGTCCTCTGTGCGCTCCATTCAAGTAGAAAACGAATACCAAGCTGTTTACAAAGCCTCAAAGGTAACAAGGCCATGCTCTCAAGATCACGACGTAATACCCAAGAGAGCGATGTATTACACGGTAGTGAGAATTGAATAGCGTGAATGCACCGAGAGTCAAGCATAAAAAGCTGCGACTTCGGAGGTTTTTTTATTGAGTTGCTGCTGGGCAGTACAAAAGTTGCAAACAGCTTGGATCACTACAAGCGTGAGACGCCGGCAAGTAAAGAAGAGTTTGTGCAAACTTGTCGATATGGTTCAATTCACTTGCGGAAATTATCCTTGAACCTTTTCACCTACGAGCACCGACAAACAACTATGAGTGAGCACTTCAATTTGGTCGGCCATACACGAGTAAAATCCTTACCATCTTCGCTTCTTCCTTCCCAGCATCCTCAAGCTTCACTGAGAGATCAGAAACTGTCTTCTTGTGCATCTCCAATTCGGAACGGAGTGACTCGACTGATTTCTGCTCGTACTTGAGTAACTCTGCTTCAACGCCCCGCAAGTGAGCCAGCTCCGCTTTGAGCTTCTTGATTCGCATAACTTTCTTGTGATCTTCATCCTATTGCGCAGATTGAAACGCGTTAGTTTTTGTGATCGCTGTGTAGTGAACTTCTACTACCCCACCGTACGGACCTTTTGGTGCTTGCGGTGAGCAAGTTCTGCGGTTTGAACTTTCAGTTTGTGGCGAAGTTTGCCTACTTCTGCAGTGTTGGCGGGCTGAATGTACTGACCTGTAGACAACTTACATTTCGTGCCTGAAAACGAGGTTTTCTGGCTCACGTGCTGAGGTTTCGCGTCTTGCAAACTCGATTCATCAGCGTGTGCTTGGATCGACGAGCTGTGCCTATAAAGTGCAGTAAATGTACATGGGGGCACACATTAGATGAACGACCGTGGAGCTACATCGCTTCTGTATTGACGATCCAGACAAGTGCAGACTAGCAACAGTGCATTGTTGGTTGCATACATTGTGTTTGACATTTCATAAGCGAGATGTTCTTCCTCTTCCTGCTTCTGTTGCTGCTCTGCTTTCGGTTTTTCTTCTTCCTCAGCCTCGATTGCATCACTAACAGAATCTTGCGGTGTACTTGCCTTTGCATCATTATCGCTGCCTTGTACAAGGTTCGTCTCAAGGACAACACTACCGAAGCTGGTGTTGATAGTATGTGTACTGCTTGTCGAAATGGAGGTGTCCGTCGCCAGCACTTGATTGATCTCGGGCATTTCGAGTAGGTCCTCCACACTCACGTCAAAGTCTCTCTCCAGTGGCTTTCTTGGGTCCATTGCTGCACTTTGGAAGGAAAACAATTAATGGGCCTTGACTATTGAGAAGATGATGCTCGTTGGAATCGCAAGGCGCTTGGGACTGCCTGCTACCACGTCAGTGTCTCATGTTTTGGGATGACGAATTCTGAAGAAGCGTTGTTTTAGCGTATGACGAGCAATGATCACAAACACGTTGACAAACAAGGCAACTACTCTAAACAACAGTACTAGGACACAAACTGAAAAATTGAACGTTTGCTTGTTACTTTTAGAAATTATAGGCAACCTCCAATACGCACAATCAACGGCGCTTATGAGCGATGGCTTCTCATCGCATTAATCTACACAAGTAAACATCATCAATACCGATAAGACAGATACAAATATCACCGGCAGTGCGAGTCCTTACCCAATCAAGTTCCTCCTTTGCAGCATCTTGTACTTTACCCGTCAGTTCACGGACTTCCGCTTTATGAATGTTGAGCACTTCTTCCAAAGCTTCCACAGAGAGCTGTTGGTAGTGATTCGACTGCGCTTCAAGCTCTTGCCAGTGACTGAGCTTCCCTTGCAGCTCTTGCAGTCGCATTTTCTGCTGCCGAGCCTCATCCTACATTCCAAACATACACAGCAAGTCAAGTACAGGTGTAAGTCGAAGTCACGACCACTCCAACATACCTTTTTGCGCTTCCGATACCGTCGCGAAGCCGTCTGCATCCTCAATTTGCGTCGAAGCGCAGTAAACTCAGTTGAATTCAATGGATGAACTCGTTTGCCTGCAGTTTGAGTTTTCGATTCTGCCTCTTGTGTGTTGTTTGTGTCTGGTTGCGACAGGTTTTGCTGAACAGGAGCCGATTGTACTGGCCGCACAGACAAAGGCTCAAGAGTGTTCTCCATCGTTGCTGGCAATTGAGATCTAGGATGTGAGTAGCTTGGATTGACCATGGCGGCATCCCGCGTTAATGGTCTTAAATCTCTTTCGGGGAAAGGTGAGTCTACAGGACGGCTGAAAAAGACGTAACAAAGTCAGAAAGCGTACTTTGCTCGAGTTTTAGTACTAAGCCTTGTACGTACATGAACCGTGGGAACCACGAGTGACCCCTACTCGGCAAGAGTTGTCTCGTTGATTCCGAATGATCTGGTGGTGCGAGAGTGCTGGGTCTGCATTATTCAAAAGCATAAAACCACCAGTTAGAAAAACTTCTGCTGTTTGTTACTGACAGGTACAGGCTTCCACTTGTATCCAAGCAAAAACGCGCAAGTTAAAACACTCAACAACATGGTGTAGGGAATGGGGGTTGCATACATTGAGCTCTGCATGTGGTGAGAGAAGCCTAGCGCTTGATCCTCCTCCTGCTTCTGATCGTGCCTTTCCTGCCTTGTTGCGTAAACTGCTGCCTGCTTTTCCTCGAAAGACCAGTCGTCACTTCTCGGAGCGACCGCCTCGTTCGTCGTCACCCCTCGTACTTCGAGCTCTGGCAAGTTGTCGGTAGCACTAGGATTGGCGTCGTCACTTGCATTTTCACGACGGGCGTCGGGGCTGTCGGTAGCAAGCAGGTCAAGTATCTCCTGCATCATGGCGTGGTCCTCCACGTTCGGTCCAAACGGGTCTCTCGGTTCTCTCCACATTTGTCAGAGTAAAAGGCCGAACTGAGTGCTTCGAGCACTGGAATCTGCGACGAGCGAGCGTGGGGTCCCAACTCCGTTGAGTTTTCTGCAGCGACACTGGCAATTCACCTCAGTGAATCGGTGAGTCTCGTAGTGATTCTTGGTCGAGAATCGGATCGACTCGGTTGGATCTCACTGCGCAGCCTCGCAACCCGCTGTGTTTTTCAAACCCGTTTGGCGACGATACTGTATGTGCAATAATTGCACGTACAGTATGTCATTGCACTGCAAGTGGAATAGCCACCAATACAAGATCTGACGAGCATGGACAGCAGAATAATTCGGTTGCAGAAGTCCTTCGTCTGGGACGGATCATCGTGCCAACTTGGTCCCATAAGGCTGCTCTTGTATGACACATGCTGACGTACTTGTTAATCAAACGGGTGGCCCATTTGCTCCGTCACAAATCGCATTCCTACTCTAATTTTGGTCCCACAATCCAGCCACGCGCTCGGCCATGCAGACGTCTGTCTTCGACTGGGAGGAGGCTGTGCGGGGCGACCGGGACATCCTCCGCATGGACGCGTTCGTGCAGCGCGCCATCTCGAAGCTGCCGGGCCAGCCGCCGCCTCGCGCAGACGCCGGACGCGGCTCCCGCTTCGCTCCCGCGCCGCCGCCCGTCAAATCCGAAGGTATGTAGCCATGTCACAAATCACAATTCAGTGCACTAATTTTGGTCCCAGCGGTTGCAAACGCCGGAACGGCTACTACCACGCCGGACGAGGCCATGGAGACGACGCAGTTCATCGACCCGAAGGATTACGAGAGCCAATCGTCCAGTGATTACGATATGCGAGAGGTGGACCCCATGGACGAGCTCAGCGACTTCGGGACGCCCCTACAGGAGCAGGAACAGGAGCAGGAGCAGCCTCTGGAGCCCATTCAGGAGCAGGAAGTGGACAGAACAGTGTGTGAAGTGTGCAAGAGCTCGGAGAGAGAGGGCGAGATCGTCCTCTGTGACGACTGCGACGCAGGTGGACACTTTTGGCAACGCAGACGGACACTTTTTGAGATGGTGGACACTGATTGAGTGCTGTTTTGTTGGGTGTTGCTTTCGTGCTGTAGAGTACCATATTTTCTGCTTGAAGCCGCCGCTGACCAGTGTGCCGAAGGAGCAATGGTACTGTGCCAAATGCAAGCCAAAACATGCGACAGTCGAGACGGAAGCGGCCGTGAAGGCGGAGCAGGTGCTGGCAGCTGAGACCAGTGCGGGAGGGAGTGGAAATGCTGGAGCAGTGCAGACAAATGCGTCTGCGGGGGACACAAGCGCTGGCACTGCTGCAGCCACGACGGACGTGCCGATGGAGTCGACGCCGTCTAGCGGTGGCACTGCACCGACGAATGCAGGAAACGATCCGACGTCGATTCCTGTAAGTGGCATGGGGAGCGTACTCGATGTAGTGTGTGCTGATGTGCTGTTGTTTTCGTGAATAGATTGCACAGGCGTTGGAAGGTGACCCGGAGAAGAGCAACTTGTTGCTGGTCCACGCGTGTAATTGTGACGACATTCAGTGCACCGACACGGAGTACTGCATGTTCTGCCCACACATGAAGCGGTTCCTCCGCAGCGTGTGCTGGGCGTCGCACAGCGAGAAGTGGCGCTCGTACCGTCTCGCTAGGATCACTGCTGAATTGTTCGCGTATCACGCGATGAACTGCAACATCGCGGACTGCAATGTGCCCCTATGCGTCCAAATCCGTCAAGAAGAAATTGTCTAAGACGAGCAAAGGCGCATCGTGCAATGCGCTGCTGTTGACTAAACCCGTAAAGAAGAAGTCGTCTAAGATATTCAGGACACAAAGCGCAAACTGCCACTGCACGTCGAATTTTGCGAAGAACGAGATCAATCAAGACGCACAGCTTATTATCCCCAACGCATGAGTAAGTACCAGGTGAAGAATTTAATGCAGTGGGCTTTATTTTGTGTGTGTTCGTCGTTGTTGTGTATCGAGCTCTCGATTCAGGATGGCAGACTGCTGATTTGGCAAGGATGACTGGCTGCGCGTTGGTGAGGCTGGCTTCAGCGGTGATGCAGCGTTCACATGATGGATCCACGTGCAGTTATCACCCTGGGATACCCCCCACAACGCGAAGAGGCCCCGATAATTGCTTGGCAGCTGGATTTGGTGATGGCGTGGTGATTTTTCAAGCAGTATCACGTTTCGCTTTCGAATTGACGAACTGTTTGGAAGTCCCACCAAATTCGGTGTTATGGGAGGCATGAGCAATGGAGCAGTCGGGTCACTAGTTGCTAAGGTGTGGAGAGTATCATTGTTGCATGGCTGAGGCTGCAAGGTCTGTTTTGGCGGTGGGCATCCGTGCAATTTGGAGCCTACTTTGAATGCGTCGAACACTGCTCGCAATGTCCTAGGTATTGGGCTCCGGGCGATGCTAAAACGTGGCTGCTTCTTTCGTAGTTTGCGCAGCATACCTTCGACGCCATCAAGTTGGTTTGTTGGAAGGAGCTCAAAGCCTTGCTTCTGTCTGGCCAGTACGCATTTTTTCAGCATGAATATCGCGCTCATCAGCGTCGATTGAGTGGGTAAGACGGGAGTCGTCCGCGTAGTTTCACTCTGTGCGATCGAATAGTGGACACCTTCACTCTCCATAATTTCTTTGGTGGCAAAGGCCAGTGAGTACTTGCAACAGATTGCACCGTCGTGATCACCACCAAGCAGCAGGAAGATTTCGAGTATTTTACTGTCCTGTCATACTTCTGGCTGGTACTGGTTTCGCATCTTTGGTGAGCTTCGAGGTCTACAAGTTGTTGACTGGTGAACTCCGCGTCACTGGGCGAGGAGATTGCACCCGTCGCTGGGATTGTACTTTCGTCATCAGAATTGCTGCGGATAGTTGTGGCGGAGCGTTGGGAACAGTCCCCCGAGTTGGAGGATTGACGACGATGGCGGCTTGGATCGGCTGATGTATTTACTGCAGTGTCTTGCTTCGTGTTAACCTTTTTCAGCGACGATTTCCGACTGAATTCCGTCTTCTTTTTGACCGACACTGATCCGTGATGACCATGTGTTGATCTGGAACTGTTTCGGTGTTTACTTCCGAGTTGCTGGAGGCTGGCCCCGACAGCAGAGCTACTTGATCCATGGGATAGTATCATTTTACGAGACCTTGAGTGACTGATTCCACCCTTCTTTTGCCCTTCCTTATAAGCCAAAGAACCGTGGTGGTGTGCAGTAGCTTCGTGTGAATCTACATACTGATCGTTGACGCTGTCATTTTCTGGAAAAGAAAGAATGGGCTCGGTCTGCATTGCAGAGGGCAACATTCCCACGGCCGATGATATTGTAGGATCCACATTAGTAGAGTTGATCTTGATTGCCGCGAGTCGTGCCGTCACTAAATGCCGTTTAGCCTCTCGTGTGGCCTCAATCGCTTGCAGCAGCTGTGCCAGCGTTATCTCCCCATTGTTGGTGGCAACTTCAGACCCCGCAGCGGCACTTTCACTACCAAATGAAGAAAGACTGGAAGTGGATAGTGTTGTGACAACCGCGTACGGGTCTGGAAGGTCTGCACGCTTGCCCAAGCTTGAAAGCAGTGGAAGCACCTCGTGTCTTGGCAACAATCCGCGATCAAAGACATCGAACATGCGGAACTTGTTCGAAATGAGAGCGATTGTATCTCGATGGAAAGTGGCGACGAGGTGAGTCGGGATCTGATAACTTCGGGCTAATTTTTCCTGTTTGAGCTCGTCAAGCAACTTGTCTCTCGTCCAGTCTGCAATTACCTGTTGAAAAGGGGGTAGTGCACGGAAGTCGTGCTGATGTTCGACTGGTTCGTGTGAAGGGCACGCCTGATCCGGCATCCAAAGCGATATGGTGCCTTCGGTTGGACAGTGACAACAAAGCAAACCTTCCCCGGCACACTGGTTTCCGTTTAGTGTGGGGTCTTTAAGAAGGAGGGGCAGAATCGGACCTCGGGGCGCGCTAGCGGTGTTAACAGCATGGCACAGTTCATTTGTGCACCGCAAAAGAGCGGAAATGTAAGTGCTGGTTGGCCATCGGCATCAAGGTATACTCGCATCACGCCCAAAACGGCTTGGGCAAAAATCCGCTCGACTGCTTCTTGCTGAAGATATTTGCTGCTCGCTTCATTGCCCAATGTTGCAAGGGTGTTGTCACTCAACAACCGAGCATCGCGGAGGATGTCCACCAGCCGTGCGATGGCAAGTCGTCGCCAGTCACGGAGGAGTCGTAGAACGTGAAGAGCGCATAGAGCTGCTTGATTTGGTTCCGAGTCAATGTATTGAGTGCCTTGTTGTTCAGGTTCCAATGAAACTGCGGTGTCAGTGTCGGAACGGGGCAACTTTGAGGTCGGTCCACCACTGAAGCTGCGTCAAGACGGAGGTCCTTGTTGCTTGAGGGCTGACGCAGCAGACACGAAGCTCCGGAAGTATTGGCGACCCACTTTTTTCCCTTTCGTGTGGGCGCGGTGGCGACGCGAGGGTCTATGATTCAATGCAAGTTACCAGTTATTCATCACAAGATCGCCACGCACGTTCGCAATAGCCGAGAGCTGTTGAGTGCAGTGCGAGTTCGCAATTGCCATTCTTGGGAGGACTACGAGTATTTTTACCAACCTGACGCTGAATACGGAGGACACCAAACCTCCTACCATACCTTCAGGAATCCACAATCATCCCTTCTGGTTCCAGAATGTACACAATCAAAACTTATCGGTTGATGACCACGATTTCAATCTGGCCTCAGCACATTGTCACTGTATTGTGCATGCTTGACTAGACACGTGGTTCTCTCGTTGCTGTCCACCTTCGTGGTTGCTACTGATTCGACGAGGTGTTTGCAACAAACCAACGGCTCCTGCAGCAGCAAAGTTGACTTGGAAAATCGCACACACGGGGCGATGATCCGACGTGCGAAAGTCCGTCTGACTCCGGTAGCTCAGCAACTCGATGTCATGCACCTTGTCATTCGACAAGTAGAGCACCCGGTCGGTCCACGATGGAATGCGCTGCTTCGAGGACGAGTCGTACACATCACTTCGCTTGTCAAATTTGTACGTGGGTCGGAAGTGCACTTGCCCTTCCCTGAAATGAGCAAACACGTTCCCCGCTCTCATTTCTCGTTGCAACTGATCATTCGCGTACAGCACCTCGTGTTGGTTCCGGAGCAGCAACGTGTCGACCATGCGTCTTGTGCCATTGATGCGATAGTTGAGGTCGCCATACCAGAAGACGCGATCAAATCGTTCACTGATGGTTCGTTTTGAGCCCGTGGCAGCTCTTCCTGTTACTGTCGGCATCGAGAAGCGGTTCGCTGAGGTCCGACCGAGTCCTTGCAAGTTCTCCACGGTAGTGCTACCGGGAGTTGGAGCTACGGTTACCGAGCTTGTTGGCGAAGACAAGCAGCCAGTAGGTGATAGTCGGAGCTCGTGGTTAATCCGGTGGAAGTTGCCATTCCGCTTGGAGACGTTGCGCTGATGTGCGTCGAAATGGCTGTTGATGAACGCGAAGCTTGTAGTGCCCACCGTGAAAGAGATCCCCACTCCTCCCTTGTTTCCTAGCTGGTTCCCGAGACCCGTGGCCACGGCGTCAGATTGAATGTTGCCTAGCAATGGCAGGAGACTGGTGTGCACGAAAACAATGTTGTGGATCGCGGTGAGAGCATGAGATGCTACGAGAACGTAGTCTTCTCCCAAAGCACCTCTGAGTTGGTCCTCCCACGACTTTTTTGACGTGAAGACGACACTTTTTGCAATCGAGTTCACGCACTCTTCGCTACCCACTGCCACGATGTGGTATTTGTTCAGCCGGATCCAGAGACGCAGATCGTCAGTAGGTTTCTTCGCGTGCATATTCCAAGTCCCACAAAATACTCGCAGCCGGCCTTGAGAGAGAAATTGCGATTGAGTCACACTATTTTCGAGCGTCGTCGCCAGTTGATTCAGCTCCTGCCAGTCATCCAGCAGCTCCAAGTCGATTTCTTGTGGCCACTCGCCGATTTCGTCTGGGTCTGCATAAATTCCTCTATCGATATCTCCCGCTTCTTCAGACAGCGGTGAGGTTGCATCATTATTGCGAAGTTGAGATCGTCTTCGGCGGCGGCGGCGCCTCTCCCCGTCAGAAACCGGCATTTTCTTTCGCACAAACACACCACGAGCTCTGCTTTGGATTTTCAGGCACGCCTCTTGTTGCAGCTCATTAAGGGCTTCATCTTTTAATTCTTGATTAAGTTCAGCTTGTCGCTGTCGAGCCCTTGCTCGTCCTCGATAACCGCGTACCATTGTTTGGATCCGTGTTGCCATGAAGTGATGCACTTCGCCGTACGTCTTCTTCTCCTCGCCTGATCCTTGCTGTCGTACACCTGGCAACAGTGAAGAAGGCGGGCCGCTATCGTTATGGGAATGACGACGTGAAGACTGCGCAGATTGGCGGCGGCTCTTTCGCCTGTGTCTTACTGAAGATCGGTCAGTATGTCTTCGGTGACTTGAACGCCGACGCCTTCGAGAGTTCGAATTTGGCCCGGATGCTGATGATGAACTTGAGCTCGAACACGAACACGAACACGACGCGCACGATGAAAATGACCCCGAGTCTGAACATGAACAAGAAGAGGAACAAGGCCCCGACGATGAAGAGACGGGGCTGTGAAGACGTGGTGGAGGTGTAGATGGTGCTGGCTGTGGAAGCAGCAACGGGGGCACAACTGGCGGCGTAATGTCCCCACGCGGCAACAGTGCATCGGCAATGCTTTCAAGTGGAGGGCCTGCAGTTGAAAGCACTAAATCATCTGCCGATGCCTTGAAATAAATACTTTCCACTTCTGGGGCAGCCGCGATCTCCGCATCACCACTGCCTTGAGATAGCTCGACTACAACTGTGTCAGAAAGCGCTGGTGCAACCACTTCTTCGGCGCAGACGCGCGGGGATTGTCGAAACATCGTCTTACATTTCTTGTATTTCTTCTTCAACGCCTTTTGGATGGTGAGAGCTGCAGTGTTAGCGTTCTTGGCTGGTTGAGAAGGCTTGTGCACCTTCTTGAGAACTATCTCGGTTGAAGACGAAGAATCATCTTGTTGTATGTTCATGTCTTCTGCCTTAGCTCGCAGCATACCCTCGTCACTGGCTGCTAAACTTTTACTCCGTGATACATTCCGTGCTTGCTCAGCCTCCACAACCGGGACCAAATCACTGTTCGGTCTTGATGTAGACGTTTGCTGAGCAGTAGCCGTATCAATATCCAACGCTTGTGTCAAAGTTGAAGTGTCCGTCCTTAGTACTCGCATTGGTTCTTGTGCAGGCGTGTCCTCGTCCATCATTTGCAGCAACTCGCGCATCTGCTTTTTATCATCCTGACGCTGCTGCTTCTCAGCCGCACGCAGCTTCGCGTGAGCTCGTCGCTCCGCCTTCTTCTTTCGCAGTAGCTCTTTTTGTCGTTGTGCCTTGGCATCTTCCAGTGAATGAGTCGATGCAACCGACTTCATACCTCTGGCAGTCGGAGAGGACTCTCCATCCACGAAGGAATCGCGCGAGCTGCCACCGTGAGGTTCCTCCTCGCCCTTTGGCAACCGCGAGTCAATGTCCACACCAACGCGGTTGTTGGCTCGACGAGGCATGCCTCCAGCCTGCCACAGCAACAAGTTAGTCACCTGAGGGCAGCGCCCGCTAAAGCACCATTGCAACGGCTTCGTTCAAGACCTGCTAACTATAGAAAGGGGTTGCAAACGAGTGAGATGCAAGAGACTCCGAGTCAGGCACACAAACAGGTATTCGATATCATCGCTACACCAAATATGCACGAATTCAAAAGCAACAAACCGCTGGGTCTCCTGGCTCACCGCGCTTAGCTCTTCAGTGTGATGATCGCCACGTTGATGAATGGCGCCAAGAAGTACACAAGTACCATGAACAGGAGGCAGCAGAAGCAGCACATGAGCCGGTTGCAGATGGACGGTCCCAGCAGATCGTTGAGCACCTTAAACGGGTTGAGCGAGAACGAGAGGCGTCCAGCAGGAGGAGGTAAGTACGGTGAGTTGTTCGGTGATGACCGACCCATGCCCACGGGATTCTTCTTTGCGTTCTCGGCGGGAACCAACTCGAGCGAAATGCACACCTCACCCATCCATTCTTTCGTGTTTGTCTTGTGGTCATGCCTCTCGAGCTTTATCCACTTCGCATCAGGCGGATCGTCATCATCCCACAAACCTGTTGCTTCCTTGATTTTCTTCACAGCAGCGTCGTCATCAGAAGTA
>AUWJ02018300.1:0-19483 GCA_000468175.2 Phytophthora cryptogea
ATTTGCCAAGGTATCTGCAGCAGAAACCATTAAAATGTGCCTTCGCACTTCAACTTGACCACCGATCGAGTTGAGGACAAAGCGCGTTCATCATTCAGCTTTTCTATTGTTCATCGTTTATCATTATTCATCATGCTATAGTAATATCGTATTAGCTGTAGAGCGAGTCGAGCAGCGCCTGGTACTTGCGGTCCACGGCGCGGCGGCACACGTCGCCCGTATCGGGGTCCAGCTCGCCGGACTCAACGGAGAAATCGGCGGCCATAAGGATCCACTTGCGGACACGGAAGCCGGAGATGGAGCATACCTTCGGCAGCTCCTCCAGCACCGTGTCGAAATGCACAGCCCAATGCTGGCATCGAATAGCCTCACCAACGGTAGACGCAGAGCTGCCGATGGCGTGGCCAACCCTCAGGGCGTCCTCGTCGAGCTGGACGCCTGCGTGTTTGTTTCCTGCCGTGCGCGAGGAAACCACACTGGTCTTGAGGAAGAAAAGCGCGCTCAAAAAGGTGCGGCCGTCGCCGATCAGCACTGCGCGGTCAAGCTCTGGCATCAGCTCCATCATCGCAAACTCGAAGGGCTGAATAGGCACCCAGTCACCCGTGGAGAGCACGAGGAAATCTCGCGGGTCGCTGATCTTGAGGAACCCGGTCGGGGTCAAAAACCCTCGCTGCCACAAGCGAAGCCATCCATCCGAGTCGCACGTCGACGTGTACTGTTCGCTGTCGTCATCGCAATCGTGCTCCGGGCCGGAACTGCAAAAGCTACTGCACGGCGCGTAGCGGTACCCCATGAACACATTGCGCCCGCGCAGAACCGTTTCTTGAGAGCGCTCGTCGCACCGAATTGTGGTACCAGGTAGCGCACGACCAGAACTGCCGAACTCCCAAGCGTGCGAAAAATTGATGGCAGCGAAGCCCGAGGTCTCGGCTGTGCCAAAGAGTTGGTAGATGGGAGTATCAACCGTTTTGAAGAGCCGCTCAAGCTCGAAGTCCAGTGGAGCTAACACCGAATAGCAGGCGGCGCAGCTCTCAAGTCCGATCTTCTTCTTGATGTTGTTGAGCACAAGCGTTTTCGCGAGCATATAACCCAAACTGCGGTGTTTGGCTCCTTTGCCTCTGGCAAAAAGCAGTTTCTGCGAGTTGTTGGTGGCGCGCGTCTTGGCCCAGCGGTAGACCGCGGCGTTCACATCGCCTTTGGCGCGATACACCTGCTGGCTGAAGCGAGCCCAGGTCGCGGGCGTCGCGAAAAACACCGTCGGCTTGTGCTCCGTTACCACGCGAACTAGCGGCCGGCTGTACGTTGGAGCGCAAACAACCGACATACCTGCCACTATCGGCACATAGAACTCCAACACTTGTGAGGCCACGTGTTGCAGCGGCATGTATCCGACGAGGCGATCGCGATTGGTCAAGCCGAAGCTGCGTACTAAGGCTGCAGCCGTGAATAAAACGTTGTCATGCGAAAGTTCTGCAGCCCGAACGCGGCCAAGGGCGTCGTAGTCGAAAGCCAGAAGGCAGCATTGACCTGGCATCACGCTCGCATCCAAAGTCTCCAGCGATGGGGTCTTGGATGCTTTCTCAGTGTCCAGCGTACTAATTGCAAGGAGATCCTGGGGGCCAATGACGTTGATACTGGCGCACAAGTTGGCAACCGCACGGTCCATCGCATCCAATCCGCCCAGAACAATCACGGCACGAATAGGCGGGCGCAGTTCCTCGGCCTGGTTATCCAGCGCTTCGAGCGCCTCTCGGAAGTTGTCCTCCAAGGAATCCACGACGACAACCGTCGTCTTCGCCGCTGGGAAGATATCGTCACGGAGTTCCCGTGCGCTCCAGGAGCTGCGCACATGGGCCACGACTCCCCCCAGCGACACCGCCGCCAGGTTCACTGCAACCAGCAACGGACTAGCTTGTGCACTGATAACAACTCCTTCTCCAGCACTGAAGCCGAGCTGCAGCAGCGTCGTCGCCACGCACCGCACCCGGACGGCATGCTGCGCCCACGAGTAGGCCACTTCCACCGGCGCCGCCGCACTGGCCGACGACGTGGGGAATCCGTGGTGGGTCCTGTCAAACACCTCCTCCCGTCCACAGACGGCGGGCTCGTTGCCGAACCTGGCCACGGTCTTCAAGAAGGCGCTCCACACGGTGGCGGGCGTGGACGTGACCAAGGCCGCGACAGTCGTGGCGTCCTCTGCGTCGTGCGTCACACTGAGCGCGCGACTCCACGCGCGTCCGCGGCTCGCACGGCTGTTCAACGTGCTGCGTCGGCTGCGGTTGTCCATCCAGGGCTCGCTCTCGATACTCCCGCGCGAATACATGTACCCGTACTTGGACAAACTGCCGTCCCGCGTCGCGGTGGACTCGATTTTGAGCTCTCCAAAGGGCGGCGAGACCTGCAGCATCGAGACCTTCTTCTTGTGCTCTGGCGGCTGCTCCTGTTCCTGTTCCTGTTCCTGTTTCTGTTGCTTAAAGCGTCTCCGGAAGGAGAAACGGTGGCGTCTGCGGCCGGCGGGTGCGTCCCCCACGCGCGGCGTCCAGGCGTCTCCGGAGCTTGTCGACGGCCGCCCGCTACTGGAACTGGGTGCGTGCACCACCGTCGTCTTGAACGAGATCATGTCGGAAGTCACGCGCGGAGTGGCGCCCTCCGGACTGCTGCGAAAGGCGCCAGCTGCGGTCGTGTCGCGGCCGTTACTCACCGAATCATGAGGCGGCGGGGCGCGCGGGAGGCCAGGGGAGATATTGGGCGGATCGGCGGCGTCTGGAAGGCGGCGGGGGGCGGCCGCGGACGCTGCTGAGGCCCCTGGCATGTGGAAGCGGCAAAATAAATACTGAGCTGGAAGAAGCGGGTGGATGTTTGGATCGGCGTGGGTGAATGAATGCCTCTGCCATGATCGTTGATACTAGTATATCTAGGACTTTGTATGGGGAGATGGGCAGTGTTATTGATAGAGGTGGGTGATTTTGGCGGGCGGCTTTGTGACCCATGTCCCAGCCAGCTGGTCGTAACAGAGCCGCCAAAGTGCACCTCGACAGGTCAAGTGGACACACAAGTCCCTCACATCTGCTTGTCCGCGTGCTTCACAACAGGGCGCCGCATGATAAAGTTAGAGGCACATTGTCGCCTTGTGCCTCCTTCATACGGAGCGTTTATCGGCAATGAACCCACGCTGCAGACGAGTCTATTGGCACGACGGCACCACTGGACCTTTGACAGCAACACGAACAACGCCATCAGCAGAGTTGAGACCGACCTGTATATTGTCCTTGCGTCCTCTGCGCCTTGAGCTCAGCTCTGGCGGATGTGAATGCCCGTCTCAAGTCTCCTGCTGCTGTGGTGCCGCGGCGGCGGCGTCGGGTCTGCGTGCTCCAGTCCGAGGTTGCCCAGTCCGCCAAAGTCTTCGCCGCAGAGCTCCTGTAACCGCGACATGGGGAACAGATCCAGCGCTTCCGATTCCATCTCGTCATACACGGCGTGCAACGTCGACGCCTTCAGGTCCTTCACCAGCGCGAATTTCCACTGCGCGAACACCTCGGAAGAAATGCCCATGCTGCACAGCACAAAATCAAGCAAGACGAGTTAGTCGAACCATTTCTCCAACACATCAAAGCAACGTTCTCGATCCCTTACCGTTGACGTATGCGCTCCTTGACGTCGCCGACGGTATCGTGCTCATTGAAGCGCACGACGCACGGCACGCCGTGGGGGTGGATCCACTTCTGAGAGCTGTTCTGGAAGTTAAAGTGCACGACGCCTTTGTAAAACCACATGGGGTGATCGTCGTTGTCCTGCTCACCACATGGTGAAGCTTCACCAGTTGGCTGATTCTCTGCAGTATTAATATCAGTACCTGCAGCCGCGCCACTCTTCACAGCCTCAGTCTTTGGGCCTCTAAGCCCTTCCGTGGCGATCAGCTCGTACGACGGAGTCTGCTCCACCAAAATCTCGGGTGTGTTAGAGTCCGATGCGCCACTTCCCCAGTAGCGCGACAATGCAGCGTCCTTCTTCAAGATCCGCTTAATCATAGTGCCATGTTGTACAACCTCACATGCGCGCAGCGGCGTGTCTTCTGGCAGACCAAATCCATCCCGAATAAGTTTAAGTAAATCACGGACCTTGTGCGTAGGCATTACCAGCACTTCAATATGGCGCTGAGGAGCGATTGGGGTCGGAGACGCAGCCTGCTCGGTTACAAAACAAGCATCGTAAATGCTGAGATGCACCAATAACTCTTTCTTTGCCTCGATCTCCGTGATCGGGTGATCGAGTAGTTCGTAGTACAAAATGTTGGTGCGCTCCATGTACTCAGTGAGCAGTTCCTCCAGCGTTGTTTGATCATCCCCAGCATACCTTGAATGGCGCAGCGGAGCCTTTAAGGGCAAGTTGTTGAGGGACGAGTGCTGATACAACCGGATAAACAATCGCTTCGGGCCATCAAGCCCTAAATGTGTCGCCACAGCATCGATCACCTCGTTGTACACATTGCTGAACAAGAGCGGTAGTGTAAACGATTCTTCATCCGCGTGGCCGTAGCGATGAAATGTCACCTCCACACGATCCAGTAAGTACTGGAAATACGATGGCACATCCGGATACCTCTCCACGGACCGCTTTTGCAAATGGTAACGCTTCTCCGTTGGCATTCGCCCTGCTCCAGCTAACCCGTGGCTATGAGGGCCGTTGGTAGACAAGGCGCTCGATATTGCTCGTGAGTTCTCATCGTCACTATCAAGAGAAATAACAGCTTTCACTTCTTCACCATCAGGGCCAATGTACGTCGTCTCAACAGTATCCGGGTCGTCTTCAACTCCAATATCTGGGCTAATCACAATTCCATTTGCCACCTCCTGATCCTCAGCATACTGGAAACAAATTATGTCACCGTGCTGAATTTCAGACGCTGAGAGGGTTGTCTCCATGCCAATCTCTGACACAGATACAGGCTGAATCTCCTCGTATAAAACCAGCTCCTTCGAGAAGGGGATCGATAATGCTTCATGCAGGCACTTCGCTAACTCAGCACCTGTAATTCGGGAATCAACAACCACATTACCCATGTACTCTAGTCGCTCACCGAGCTTTCTCGTGAGGTCATAAAACTTGATAAACAGCAAAATTTCGTGACTCCGTAGTGGTGGGGCGTGATCCACTGCAATACTGTCGCTACCCTCAGCAAATGCGGCTGCGGCATCGTCATCCTCTTCACCCATTTCCTGGCTTGGTTTCATATCATCCTCAGCATTTGTAGTATTTTCTAACTCAGGAGGAGTAAACTCGTCCCAGAAATGTCGGTGGATAATGGTTGCAGGTGCTTTCGCCATCCCCCCTGCGCGGTGTGCATGAATAGATGGGGGTGATGGCGATATTGAAGGCGAGCCTGTCGCCTGCGACGAGGTTTCCGCCGCCGCATTCAGTATCTGGAGGAATAGTCTGACAGGAGTCTTTGACGAGGAGTCTTCCTCAATCAGCGAGTCTACACGACAACCATACATATCTGGGCTCACGGGCTGGTCTGGACGAGTTGTACGATTTTCACGAGTGATAACTTTCCACAAGCGCTGGCGTGACATAGGGACTCCAGTTTCTTTATACACACGGCGATACAGTTGCCGAATCGAAGCAGCGCGCTTAATGCGCACACGCAATGTGTTTGCGTTGTTAAACAGTGCGAAATCTGACGACTTGGTCACCCGTTTTAGTTTGGCAACACTCTTGTCAGACGCGATACGCAAAGTCATATACAAATGCTCCGTTTGCTGAGCTTTCTTGCGTCGGGCCGCTGCTTTTTCTTCTTCGTGAAATCGAGTCACTAGATCTGCTGGAATCGTCAACGGATCGCTTTGCCAACTAGGAAGAGGAAGATCTGTCGTGTCTGCTACCACAGAGTTGTTGGCGCCAATCTCGTTCTCTGCCATTGACACATCTTCTGAAGCAGACGATGTTACTGGTGTGGTTTCTGCATCGGCAGTTCCACCAAGTGACTCGTCGTGAATTGCACTGATATCATTCTCGCCGTCACGCACATACACCAGCATGTATGCACTCGAAAAATTTCTGCCAAGCGGAAGCATCAAACTGTTTGACACAGACGAACTCAGCGCACTGCCGTTACCTTGGCTGTAATTGTAAACCTCATCTACTACATGATCGCCAGCACCTGTCACTCCCCCCGCATCCACTGACCTGAACTCGAGACCATCCATACCATTCGGTTCGTTACTACTTACACCTGCATGATCAGGTGAGCAAAATAGTGATGATGAGTACAGTGGCGACGGAGGCTCCGTACCCCCATCTTGCGGTGTTGCTGGAGTTCCTGCTGAGCCAAAATTGCCTTCAATTGCTACCTGCTCGTCTACGCGCGTGATTTGGTCATCGTCAAAGCGAAACCAATCGGTGCTTGTAGCAATGTTCTTTCCGGGCCGAATAAATACGTAGTAGTGACCGCCATGGACATCGCCGCTGTGCACCAACACGCTATGCAGGTGATAAATATACCGTGGTGAACTGTCGGTGGTAACGTCCGCGTTCTCTTTGTCATTGTTGGGAATGAACTCGTCTAGCACGAGCGTTTTCGGGAACTCGAATCGATCATGAATTTTCACCATACCATCATGCAATGGATCGTACTCGAAGCGCTTGAGCTGGATATTGAGAACGGGTGGGAAATTGATAAACTCGATACCCTTCTTGGCATCCTGCTTCCCATGGCCTTCGGCCTCGTACTGATTATCTCCATCCAGCAATTCCACTTCCACGTACTTGCGAAAGGACTGCATCAAGTCTTTGCAGCCTTTCACATCTAGTTGCAAGTCGTAAAAGCTTTCGTCCCGGAACGACTGGAAATCCACATTCACACACTGTACAAACGAGCGCACCTTGCCCTCGAAAAGCTTGGGGATCGCAGAGTCCATTCTGGTATGCTTCATCTTTTCCTCTAGCCGATCGCACAGAATCCGGTACAGCTCCTGCACGTCGTGCTGCATGAACGAGTCGATCTGACTCCACCCAAAAGACCGCGTGAGCTCCTTCGTGGACACTGCCTTCCGCTGTCGCTGTAACCTGTAGAACACGCGTTGCAGTGCCAACGACACGGAGTCATTGGTATCTTCCTGCGCTGTCGGAGTCTCGTACACCACCTGTCGAAACGCTCTCAAGTGGAACAGCGTCTGCAGCAGTGAGTTCAAGTAGCAAGTAGCTCCCTGGTTCTTGAGTCCAACCATGCCCGTCTCCTCCTTGGAGTCATAAGCCAGCAACTGCTGCGCCGTTTCCATGGACTCCTGCGCCTCCTTCAGCAGTTCCTGTCCCTCCTGCGTCCCTGAGAGCGGCACCGCGTGCGCCAACTCCTCTTCCTGTAGCTCCTCTCCAAGCTCCACGTCTGAAACATCATCTACAAAGCTCAGCTGCACTTCCACCTCTGCTTTTCCTTGGTCCGTGAGGAACTTGTTGCTTGGATTCAGCAGTTCGCTGCGTAGAATGAACTGGTTCATGCCAAACTGGGCGTTCTCCCTAGAATAGGCATGGACACTGCTAGTCTTCACCACGGGGGCTTCTCCTGCCTGGTTCAACAGCGCAATGCCCACTTCTGCGAGGCGCAGCGGCTGCTCCACGTCGCTCTCCACGAGCTCCACGAACACGCCGACAAACTTCTGGTCCATGGGGCCTCGCAGCTGCCAGATGACGCGCCATTGGGCGCCTCGCGCGTCTGTTGCTGTGGGCGTCACGACCCGCGCGTCGGTGAATCCTAAAACGGGGAACTGCTGGCGGAAACGGAGCGGCGGCAGGTCGGACGCCTGAGGCCTCTGAGCGGCGGGAGACGGCGGCGCCTCCACGTGCGTCGCCTCTGCGTCCGTGTGCAGCTTCTTGCGGTGCTGAGCGTCGGGCGGCGACTCGCCCAGCGGACTGCGGCGCTTCTCCACCATCACGAGCAGTGACCTGTTGCGACTTACCTGGTGGTTTTGGGGACTGGTAACGATGGCACAATGTACCCTATTTTTAGACAACCCTTATTAATAATTAAGGGTGTACAAAATTGAGTTCTACCTTGGGACAAGCGATCTGGGTACGTTATTAATAGACGAATTGACAGTCAGCGACTGAGTTCGTTAATCAGCTGGGCATCGGTTAGCTATTTGCTTTTGTTACGGTTAGTGGCGACTACACCCGTAGTGCAGTTATCTACGTAGATTTCCCTGTGAGGAGGGTGTTATTATGTGTTGTACTTACCTCCAAGTGACCTGCATCACTTCCAAGCAAAGACTTGGCAACGTGTTTGGTGGAGCAGGTCACTACGCTACTGGATCTACGTAGTCTGGTAAACAACAAGCAGCAACCAATTCTGTGGACGGTTATGGATTCGTCCATTGAGAGCTTTACCCAACACGACGCCAATGATTTTCAGCTTGATTGCTCTCCCAATGTAAAGCAAAACAACAGCCAAGCACTCGATCCCTACAACTTGTAGGTCTCTATTATTATTGGTATAGTCACTGCTGCAGCACCAAAAGAAACCTCAAATCGAGTGCAAGAGCTTTTGCTCGAGTCGGGACCGATTTATGTCCAGTTCGCCTGATCGTGATCACCAGCACGTATAAATTCCGAGCGGCGCCGCACCGGGAGAAATAACTTCGGCGCGACGCGTAGGCGGCCGTCAAGCCATCGCTGGGTGTCCGCGCGCCTCCACCATGCAGCTAAGACGCTCTACTGTGTGGATGCAAAGTTTCAGCGCTGGAATTTCACTACGAGCGGCGCAGGACGTCATTGAACTCGGCGCTTCGGCCAGTTCTGTCACCTGTATAATTGCATACATGTGGAACTGTCCCACGTTCTCCACCACCGAAAGTCTCTAAGCAAACTCCGTCCAATGCAGTGCATGTAAACAGCCAATTCCATTGCCAACAACCAGTTTAACGCAGCCAAAAGACCGCCGGTACAGTCGATCTTGAAAGCTGCTTGCAACTTCTCTGCTGCCTTAGCATCTGACCGATAAAAATACCCATCGCAAGAGATCCACCGCGTTTTCTCGTGTTTCGAAACTACTAACCCGGTTTTGACACGACTGATCTGATAACTATACTTCGATTTGTATTGAAAAACAAAAACGTGCCCTTTCAGGCCTTCATCGAACTACCAGCAATAAATTACCAAAACACGGTTGAAAACTCTCTCGAACGCGGCGTACTAGGGGTTCTGCACCGTCTTGGCCCAGTATTTTTGCACTCTCGCATTTGCCGTCGTCCAGGAAGAAGCCGCTCGTAGTCGCCCAAGCCTCTGCCGATTGCTCCAAGTCACGATGGACTGGGACCCGAAAGCGACCGACTCAGATGGCTACATCTGTCCGCCCTGCCCAGTCTTCTACCCGACGTTGGAGGAGTTCCAGCACCCGTTGAAATATATTTCAAGGTGCGGTAATTTATCCAGTTCGTCCACTACCTCCTCTTCTCGAGCCTCCCAAGGTCACCACCACGTCACAGGGCTCCATTCTCAACAGTTTGGGCAGGTTAAAAGCCTCCGAAAGCTTTGCAACGAGCTCCGAGGACCTTTTCCCACCCAACCTACGGAGACTTTGGATGCCAACCGACGCGACCTGTTTGAGACGAGAAGAGGTCGACGACCGAGTTGTAGACGAGCAACGAGGTTCCATGACGCAGTTAGAAGCTCTTGGCCCTGTTTGGGGTCTTGAGTTGCTGGCTGAGGTCAATTAGGAACGATCGGGAGCTTGTAGGTGCTCAGAACTTGTGCTCACGTGTTTGCTGTTCGTCTTTTTGTCTGCAGTATCCGCCACATCGGAATGCAAGCTGGCATCTGCAAGATTGTGCCGCCCAAAGGCTGGCGACCACCATTTGCTATCAACGAGAAGACTTTCCGCTTCCGGACACGCGTGCAGCAGCTCAACTGCATCGAAGGCCACTCACGTGCAGAAGGCCAGTTCGTGGAGACGCTGCGGCTCTTCCTGTACCAACGAGGCCAGCCCATGAAGGAGATGCCGCGTGCCGATGGTCAACTTGTGAATCTACACTTGTTGTACAAGACTGTGGTGTCGCTCGGAGGCTTCGACGCGGTCTGTGCTAGTGCGTTGTGGGAACAGGTGGTGCGGCGTGTTGGCCGCACGAAAGCTGCAAGTGAACCATCGGAGGAGCTGTGTGGCATCTATAAAGCACACTACGAGGCGACACTGCTTGCCTACGAGAAGCACCAGCATAACAAGGAGGACAGCAAAAGCAGCGACACACAAGAGGCCAAGGTGAAAATCGAAGAAGCGCAAGCGACACCTTCAGGAGCAAGTGGTGCGGCTGATACCAAGGCGACCCCGTCGTCCAAGCCTCGAACTCTCAGTGGTAGAAAGCGCTCCGTCCCTACAAATCGAGAAGAGGATGAAGCTGAGGAGAATGGGTTGCGGGTGAAGCGCACATTGTTCTCTGAAGGTGAGCATACTAGCAGCGAGGAAAACGAAAACCAGCCAACTTCTCCTTCGAAGACAGGAATGCGCCAAAAAGACCAGAAGCGAAGGGTTCGGCAACGCGATCTCGAACCAGAGACGCTCAAGCCCTCGGAAACACGCAACGTGCGACTTGGCGCACCAGAAATTCATGCTGGACAAAAGTTCTACCGGTATTTCCCAGGCTCAGGTGCAGTTCTAGCAGAGGTAAAGCGTGTGTTCGGCGGCAAAAAGCCCCATGTCGCTGTACGATACATTGAGGATGGCTCCAATGACGACGTCGAGATGTCCACCATGGCAATACTCATTGCCAACGGCTGGGATGAAAACGCGGCCGAGCTCGCCTACAATAGCGAGATTTGTCAGGTTTGCCTTCGTGGAGATTGTTGGGACCGGATGTTGCTTTGCGATGGCTGTAATAGTGGGCAGCACCTCTTTTGTCTGGACAAACCACTAGCTAAAGTTCCGTCGGGAGACTGGTATTGCAAGGAGTGCGTGGAGGACGCAATGGACCCCGATAAAAACAAGACGAACCCGAAGTTTGGGTTTGATATGGGCGCGGAGATCAGCATGATAGACTACAAGGAGAGTGCTGATGCGTGGAAGCGCAATTACTTCTCGCTGCCTTCAGATGCCAATCCGGATACAGTAATAAGCGACCGTGACCTAGAGACTGAGTATTGGAGGTTGCTGAGCATTCCTATGCATGAGCAACGACTTGAAGTGCAGTACGGCAGCGACGTGGATACTGGTTCCAACGGGAGTGGGTTCCCCCGTCTCGATTTGCACGCAAAGAGCTTGCGGACTGTTGCGAAGCGCTGGAAGAACCTGAATGGCAAAGCGAAGAGTGAATATGTTCGCCAAATGAGTCAATTCTTCTCTCACGGACTTCGTGAAGGTCTCTCAGTAGCAGCCGGAGGAGGTAATCAGAGTCCAGACGCGGCAAAGTCGCTGGAAGAACTGCTGCAGCGCTACGCTCAAGATGACTGGAATTTAAACAACATGCCAAAGTTGCCTGGCTCAGTACTTCAGCACTTGGATGAAGACATTAAAGGCGTGATGGTTCCGTGGTTGTACGCTGGCATGTGCTTCTCGACATTTTGCTGGCATGTGGAAGATCACAACTTTTACAGCACAAGCTACTTACACTGCGGTGCACCAAAAACGTGGTATGGTATTCCAAGCACCAGTGCAGATTTAATGGAGCGCACGATGAAGGAGCTTACGCCGGAGCTTTTCGGTAGCCAGCCAGACCTCCACATGCAACTGGTCACGATGTTTTCACCTAAAACATTGCGAGAGCATGGCGTGCCTGTGTATCGTGCAACACACCGGCCGAACGAGTTCATAGTGACGTTCCCTTCGGCTTATCATGCAGGCTTTAACAATGGTTTCAACTGTGCCGAGGCAGTGAACTTCGCCACAGTTGACTGGTTGCCGTGGGGTGCCAAGTCCCTACGGAAGTATCGCGAGTTCCGCAAGTTGCCTGTGTTCTGCCACGAAGCGCTGGTTTGCACTCTGGCTGAAACTCTCGTGGACGGCAGTGACTTCGATTTTGAGCACACGGAGTCTTTCTTGCTTCCTGCGGTGGAGCAGTTGCTGCAGGATTATCGCGAATTTCAAAGATGCGTTGATGACAAGAACAGCGAGATGCACGTGTCAAAGCGCGAGATCATGGCTGAGTTTGAGAAGCACCAACATCGTGGTGTTCTAGGTGCAGTTGATTCTGAAGCTTCCTCAACTACGTCGACGAGACGCAGTATGGTGGCAAGGACTTGCAACAAGCCGTCGAACCTTCAAACCGTAAAATCTGCACGAGGAGTTAGAGGAGCAAGTAAAATGAAGATGGAGATGTCGGAGCCGTCAATGCGACCTACCAGGATGGTGCTGTGGGCAGGTCGTTCCGGCAAGAATGAGGGTCTTCGATGTGTGACCTGCAAACAGTACTGTTATCTCCAAGCTGTCGTCTGCTCTAAGTGCCGCCCACCGCATGGCAGTAGTAGTGGGTTCACTGTTGGCTGTTTGGGGCATTACTCAACTATGTGCAAGTGCAGGAACCCGGATAACTTTGTGTACTTGTACCGATACGAAGTCACACGACTCGAAAAAATGCTTGCAAACATTCGGAACCGATTGGACAGCGTCCAAGCTTGGAACAAGGAGTGTGATGACGTCTTGAGATTGAGAAGAGAGTTAAACACCCAGGGAACAGCAATCAGACCAACGGTTCTCGACTTGAAGCGATTGTTATCGCGTGGCAAGTCGTGCGGAGGTGCTGATCTCAAACTGTTGGATTCGTTGGAAAATGCGATTGCAGGAGCTGGGAATTGGGACACTCGCGCTAACCAGCTACTTGGTTCTCTAGAGCACAAACAGATCCAGGGTATGACCTTGAGCATCGATGATTTTGAATCACTGTTAGGAGATGCAGAGAAGTTAGCTGTCACGCCTGCAGCGATTAGAAAAGTTCGGGAGGTTGTCGTGGAATGGCGTTTAGTACACGCAGCAGCTACCGATATGCTGAAGTCAACGGAGGAAGTTCTGCAAGGCAAATCCACTAGCAGCGCTCAACTTCGGTTGACATCGACAGATACGTCGTCAATTATTTCATCGATGGGCGCTCCGAACATGTTGCTGCATGACAACGTACGATTTGGTCAACTGAGTACGACAATCACCGATGTCCGAGATCAACTGCGTGCCAGAAAAGAGAGTGATGATGGCGGCGGTTTGCTGAGCCAACTTGCTGGTGCGCAGCGCTACCTGGAAGTTCTTTGCAAAGTGAACGTTCTAGCTGCTTCCGTTGTGGAGAGGTTTCGGGGGAGCACTGCAATGGGTGCACCAACTCAAGCTCAGTCTGAACGTGTTCTAGGTGAAGTGGACGATCTCAAGCTAAGTGACACCCGTAGAATTGCGAACGGTGAGATCCTCCGAAAGTTGTTGCTAGCTACCCAAGTTGAGTCAATGGAGGTAGACTCAGCGCTCAATGATCACTCGAAGAGCACGGAAGAGCGCGAAGTTCTACTTCGACGAGCAAGGGGTTTACCAATTCCTCCATCGAATGCACAGGAGCTAGAGCATCGACTTGAAAAGTGCAAGCAGTGGGAACGACAGGCTCATCAGATTTTGAGTGCTGTCTCGGGATCTGGTACGCCAAGTTATAGATCAATGGTCCAGCGTCCTTCGCTAGAAGTTGTGGAGACATTCTATGCCCAAGCCGATACGCAGTTTGTTTCGAGCTCGTCGTTGCTGCGTCGACAAGTTCACTCACGCGTCCAGGACTGTCGACGCTGGTACGACGCCGTTCACGCTCTCTTCTTACGTCCATCGAATAGTCATCTCCCTCTCGGTCAATTCTTGCAGAGTGCATTGGACAAGGTGCAACAGCAGCATCTGCTGAACCGTGAACAGGCCATGCATTTGCATTCTCGTCTACACTGCGTCTGTCAGCAGGTTCTCAGCGAGCGGGCCCAGCTTGTGACTTGCCAACACTGCCAACGCTACTTTCACCCACAATGTGTGCCGGAGTTGCTACCACAGCGAGCGAAAGATGTTTTTATCTGTGCGTCATGTCGCCCCTCTCAACGGAAGCGTCCAGGCCATGACGGAGCAGACCAACCACAACGCTTTTGTGTGTGCCGAGGAACGGAACAATCGCCCATGATCTGCTGCGATTTCTGCGATGAATGGTACCATGCTGCTTGCGTGGATCTCTCTCCTCGACAGCTCGATGAAATTGAGGCATTCCGCTGTCCGCGTTGTTCGCGTCGAGAGAACCTTTATTATCTCGACAAGAAACTCCTGCGGCGCGAGTGTTTGGGTCGACGCCCAACGCTTGCAAGAGTGGAGACTTTCTTGACCCAGTTGCAGACTCATCTTGTGGCGTGTCCTCCTGGGGCACACGAATTGCTCGCGTACATCCACGCAGTGAAGGGTGTGGAAAACGATGTCAACACATTCGCTCACAACTTTGCGTTGCGCGAATTCTCACCAGCAGCTTATGCTACGCCAGACTACGTAAGAACTCAAGAGGCCACCGCCTTGCAGTTGATGGAGCGTGTGACGAACCTTGAGGTGGGCCTCGAGGCAGCACAAACTCAACTTGGGGCTGTACATTGGTGCTTGAGAGCGTGCAGGCTTGTACTCGGCCCAAACAGTCAGGCGCCACGATACTCGCATCTGGTCGCACTGCTGCAGGATGTAACTAGTCAAGAACCGGGCTTTGTGTTTCCGCGTGAGGAGTATCGACTCATGCAGATGACAATCGCAGATCGTGTGAGCAAGGCTGCACAATGGCTACGTGCAGCGAAGACACTCGAAGTTGAAGAGTGGAATATTGAGAAAGCACGTCGGCTGCAGCGCGAGTCCGAGGAACTGGGCGCTTATCTAGAGCTGCCTGCGACGGAACTGCAGCTTGTTCAGGGCATCGTAGCAAGCCACGAAACTGCGGCAATGGGTCCAGGTGTTGATGCTGTGCAGGAGGAGGAGGAAGAAGAGGAAGAAACTTACGCCGAGCAACCAGAAAGCCCGAGCGCCATTGCTTGGAAGATGCAGCGGCGCTGGTAGTAGACACTAAATTAGCATTTCGCTGGCAAACCAACTTGCACACGCAAATGTTTTATAACCCACACACAGTGCAACAACCCTCGTTGGTGAATCAAATCAGAGACACCTGCCTACATGTTTGTGGGCTGTGTTGTGCTCGGTTTCTGCTTGAACTCGGCCCAAAGCGCTGGTGGGAACTGTTCCAAAACACGCTCGCGCATGTGAGCCTGGGTTTCCTCATGAATCCCGCGGAACTCTTCCTCGCCGTGATCAGCCTCAGTTAGCACACGCGGTAGAATGGCGGCGTCATCCTTTGAGGTATCATCGCTAGATGACACAAAACGCACTTCTTCATCGGTCATATCCTGGTGGATCGCCACTTCCACGTTTTCCTGCAGCTCCGTGAAAATCTGCAACAACAAAAAATAGTAAAGAGTTTCTTGAGTAAGACACAGTAAAACTCACTAACTATCAACAACGTGTTGAATCGTACCTCCCAATTCGGGAAGTTCTTGACCACCTACATGTGCAGCAAAAAAAATAAAAAAGGAAGCGAGATTGTCAGCCCACCAAACACTGCAGCAAATACTGCAGCTACGTACGTACCGAGAAGTAAGTGTGCGCGGGTGGGCTCCGGTACTCGCGGGTCGTAGGCAAATTGAAGCTGAACGGCTTGTCGGAAGCGTAAAAGACGATGTTGGCCGCATCCTCTTCGTCGTCCTCCTCCATTTCACGAAAGCACTTGACGTACTTGAAAACACTCTGCAGCGTACGGTAAATGGATTTTGGCGCCACTGCACGCGGGTCTTGCATGTACCCGACAAAATTCATCACGAGGACGCCATCGTCCGTAAGCCAATTGTCACGAACATGCATCATCTCCTCTCGAACAAAGAACGCAAAGGGGTTCCAGCCAGTGTACACGTCCACAATGAAAAGGTCGTACGGGTGCTCCTGCTCCTGTTCCTCCTGCGTCTGGATACCCAAATCCATCGGTTTGCTGGCCAAAAACTTGAGTCCGTCCATCACAACAGTCCGTCCATTTGGACAATTCTCTTCCTTCTCAAGATCCTCATCGTCCTCCTTGGGGTGTGGGCACCGTTCAAACTGGAAATAATCTGCTGCTTGAGTCACCACGGCGTCGCTGATCTCCACGACGTCTAGTAAAACAATATCAGCACCAATTAGTCTAAAATAAAACTGCTTTTATCCCACTAATATCTACTTTACCTGTCGGGATATCCATTTCACGCAGGAAACTCGGCACCGTGCCAATACCGAGTCCGATCTGCACCGCCCGCGTGGGTTTATCCCGTAAATAAGCAGCACATTGCATGATCGTGAAGCCTGGGAACGCCGTCTGTTTGCGTAAATACGGGTCATCGAACTCGGCCCCAATGATGGTCTCGTCGTACAGTAGGTGGAGCACTCCGTTCCGACGCACCACCGCCACGACAGACTCGTCCTCGTCGATGCGACTCACGACCGTGTACACGTCATCCGCCCCAGGTTCGTATCGAGAACCCGCGGATTGCGCAGCCACAGACAAAAGTCCTAGCAAAAAGGTTAGCAGACGCAGCATCAATTGAAGGGGTCAGATAATTTGTGACGTATGTAGAGGCTTTTAGGTGTTAAAACGATTTAATGGAAATGTTCATGAGCAGTAAAGGCTTCGAAAACGTGGTACGAGGGTGTTGATACTTATAGCCTTTAGAGTGAACATGCATGAGCTTCGATCGCTCTTTTTAGAGTTGCACGCGGTGCATTCGGGAGTCGGATAGTCGCTGCAGATTGAACATATCGTGCAGCGCTTGAGAACTGACGCTGGGGCGCACCATATTTGTTTGAGAGGCGGCCGGGTTGATATTGCGCTGAGAGATCAGCGGCAGGATGGAACTCCCCATGCCGATGGTCACGAAATCGTCCGCAGAGAGCTCCGCTTCCATGCTGGGCGGCGCCATCACCGGCACCTGCCGTGTCGAGTTGAAAATGTTGTAGTTGGACTGCGACCGCATGCTCGACTGGCCGAGGTCGTCGTACATCATGACGCTCCGTCTCAACAACGGGTGCGGCTGCTGACGAACGGAGACCGTCTCACAGAAGAGGTTTTCGTTCTGCGCCATGAGCACCAAGCGGACCACGTGCGCGTACGCGACGGTGGTGTCGTGCAGCTCGAAAAGAAGCTTCACGACGCTGTTGAAGCGGAATCGCGTGAGACGGAAGCCGAACTTGGACAGCACGTCCCGGAGATCGTCGACCTCGATGAACCCCGTGCCGGTGGTGTCTCGCGCCTTCAGCTCCGTCTCGAGGTCCGCGATGGCGAGTTCCTGCTGCGTCAGGTGCTGCAGCAGTGTGGTCGCAAACTCGGAGCGCAGGTGCACCACCTCGCTGAAATTCTCCACCACGTCGCTGAGTGTGTGGGAGTCGATGCGCAGCATGTTGCTGACGATGACGAAGTTGTAGAAGATGTGGCGCTGCAAGAAGACGGCATTCAGTACGAGGGGGAGCGGCACCATGACTGCAGGCAGGGTGCCGTAGTCTTCGTAAATGTCGTCGAGGTCGTACACGGCGCACTGCACGAAGAGCGTGATGAGGAAGCCGTTGAGAATCAGTAGCAGTATGACACCGACGTGCCAGCCCTTCTGGGAGAACGAGCGGAACTCAAGAGTTGGCGATCCAGCGACGACACCACTGAGGCTGTCTCGCTCCCTTTCCTTCTCGTCTTTGAAGTAGTTCACGACATGCTGGAACGTGGACTGCTTTTTGCGGAGGCGTTGGTACTCGAGCTCCTCGTGGTGTTCCTGGATGCTGCTCATAACTTCCAGAGCCTTGTCGGCTTCTTCATTCTGCCAAGCGATTGCCTCCTCATCAGCAATGGCGTTCAAGTTGGAGGCGAGCGTTGCTTTGTTGTTGCTGAATGCTGCGGCGTGGAGAAGCTCCTGTACGCAAAAACGGAAGTACAGAAACACCATGATGTGGAGCAGCAGGAGCACCCACGCCACCATCATGAAGGCCTCCACAAGTTCGTGGCTCTCGGGCAAGTCGGTGTTCATCGCTTTGAGCACTTCCAACAGCCCACCGATAGACCACGCCACGACGAGAAGCACCACCCACATGAATGGCTCAACCTCAATCATGTGAGAGATCTGGTTCGCTTGAGCTCGGCTGAGGTACTTGGAGAACGGAAAGAGCTGCGGCAGTCCAAAGCGACGAAGAAATAGACGCCGCAGGAGCCGCAATTCAATGAGCTGCTTCTCGTTCGCCCTCGTCTTGGCCGCCCTGCCACAACAGAAGAGGGTTTGAACGAACGACGGGCCAGCTTCTTCAGCCTTTTTAGCAGCATTGACCGAGTTGGCAAGGTCCTGCGTCGTGATCAACTCGGCTCGTTCTGCCCGGTCGTTCTGGTTGCGGAGTAACAGGAACACCGCCGTCGACTGCAAGATGAGTGCAAGTGCCAGAAGGAAGATGGTCAGGTCGGCCACTTGGAACGCGATGATGGTTTTGCTGTAGCTGTCGATATCCGGGTTCTCTTTGAGGATCTTGAGTCCGAGACTGATCAAGCCCAGGACCATAAGTTCTCGGTACGCTTTCTTGAGCATGTGCTGATATTTTTCGGAAGGAGGGAACTTGTGCTCTAGGCGATGAAGTGCAGTTTCCAGGAGCACAAGACAGAAGGCCAGGATGCTGAGGTGGATGAGGACTCGCCAGAACTCGACATCCTCGCCAACCTGGAAGAGAGATGCGCCTGCCATCTCGTTCGTTTAATAGGAAGTGAGCTCCAGCGTTGGGCTCACATCGCAAAACGTGATGACGAGCTACAAAGTGGATCGGCGTCCTTTACTGTCGGACAGCGCGGCATTACAGACGAATAACGTTGGAGTACAGATGGAGGGAATCACGAGCTTTGCAGCGCTTCCCACACGCCCTTGCAATATCCCTGAATTCGAGCATCCGGCAGGCAAACTTGCCCGTCGTATTGCTGTTCGTTTGTATGAGCCGGGCAAAGCAAGCACGTGCCACTGCTGTCGACGGCATTTAACGCCGACAATACAAAAGACCTGTCTTCTCTAAACTTTTGCAGCCACCTCCTCGCATCTTTCATTGCATCGCGAAGGATAGTCGCAACAATCCTCAAGTTTTAGTTTGTGGAGCCGACGCTACGACACATCACGGTTTGATCATGTTTAATGCTTTGCCCCACCGAATCAATCGAAGAAAGTCACCGTACGTTTCAATATTAAAGCGCTTAATTATTCTTGGGATTGACCAACATGTGGAAGGCGACGGCACCGCGAGTGCACACACAGGTGGTGTTCAAGCAAGATTATGCCAACCACAATCGAAAACGGTTCGAGCAGAGGCGCTCAAGGCCCAGCAAGTTAACTCTAATGTCACTGCTGTTTCTACCGTCCAAGCTGACGAACAGCTGGAATGTACAGAACGTCCTGCTTCAGTTGCGACGGTCAAATGATGCCGATATTGCAAAAGAACACATGT